>JAVRKA010000659.1:0-69366 GCA_034508555.1 Venustoraphidia nigricollis
CGATAGGCATTTCAGATATAGGTGTCGATAGGCATTTCAGATATAGGTGGCGATAGGCATTTCAGATATAGGTGTCGATAGGCATTTCAGATATAGGTGCCGATAGGCATTTCAGATATAGTTGCCGATTGGCATTTTAAAAATAGGTGCCGATAGGCATTTCAGATATAGAAGCCGATAGGCATTTCAAATATAGGTGCCGATAGGCATTCCAGATATGGTTGCCGATAGGCATTTCAAATATAGGTGCTGATAGGCATTTCAGATGTAGTTTCCGATAGGCATTTCAAAAATAGGTGTCGATAGGCATTTCAGATATAGGTGTCGATAGGCATTTCAGATATAGGTGTCGATAGGCATTTCAGATATAGGTGTCGATAGGCATTTCAGATATAGGTGTCGATAGGCATTTCAGATATAGGTGTCGATAGGCATTTCAGATATAGGTGTCGATAGGCATTTCAGATATAGGTGTCGATAGGCATTTCAGATATAGGTGCCGATAGGCATTTCAGATATAGTTGCCGATTGGCATTTTAAAAATAGGTGCCGATAGGCATTTCAGATATAGAAGCCGATAGGCATTTCAAATATAGGTGCCGATAGGCATTCCAGATATGGTTGCCGATAGGCATTTACAATATAGGTGCTGATAGGCATTTCAGATGTAGTTTCCGATAGGCATTTCAAAAATAGGTGTCGATAGGCATTTCAGATATAGGTGTCGATAGGCATTTCAGATATAGGTGTCGATAGGCATTTCAGATATAGGTGTCGATAGGCATTTCAGATATAGGTGTCGATAGGCATTTCAGATATAGGTGTCGATAGGCATTTCAGATATATGTGTCGATAGGCATTTCAGATATAGGTGTCGATAGGCATTTCAGATATAGGTGCCGATAGGCATTTCAGATATAGTTGCCGATTGGCATTTTAAAAATAGGTGCCGATAGGCATTTCAGATATAGAAGCCTAAAGGCATTTCAAATATAGGTGCCGATAGGCATTCCAGATATGGTTGCCGATAGGCATTTCAAATATAGGTGCTGATAGGCATTTCAGATGTAGTTTCCGATAGGCATTTCAAAAATAGGTGTCGATAGGCATTTCAGATATAGGTGTCGATAGGCATTTCAGATATAGGTGTCGATAGGCATTTCAGATATAGGTGTCGATAGGCATTTCAGATATAGGTGTCGATAGGCATTTCAGATATAGTTGTCGATAGGCATTTCAGATATAGGTGTCGATAGGCATTTCAGTTATAGGTGTCGATAGGCATTTCAGATATAGGTGCCGATAGGCATTTCAGATATAGTTGCCGATTGGCATTTTAAAAATAGGTGCCGATAGGCATTTCAGATATAGAAGCCGATAGGCATTTCAAATATAGGTGCCGATAGGCATTCCAGATTTTGGTTGCCGATAGGCATTTCAAATATAGGTGCTGATAGGCATTTCAGATGTAGTTTCCGATAGGCATTTCAAAAATAGGTGTCGATAGGCATTTCAGATATAGGTGTCGATAGGCATTTCAGATATAGGTGTCGATAGGCATTTCAGATATAGGTGTCGATAGGCATTTCAGATATAGGTGTCGATAGGCATTTCAGATATAGGTGTCGATAGGCATTTCAGATATAGGTGTCGATAAGGATTTCAGATATAGGTGTCGATAGGCATTTCAGATATAGGTGCCGATAGGCATTTCAGATATAGGTGCCGATAGGCATTTCAGATATAGTTGCCGATTGGCATTTTAAAAATAGGTGCCGATAGGCATTTCAGATATAGAAACCGATAGGCATTTCAAATATAGGTGCCGATAGGCATTCCAGATATGGTTGCCGATAGGCATTTCAAATATAGGTGCTAATAGGCATTTCAGATGTAGTTTCCGATAGGCATTTCAAAAATAGGTGTCGATAGGCATTTCAGATATAGGTGTCGATAGGCATTTCAGATATAGGTGTCGATAGGCATTTCAGATATAGGTGTCGATAGGCATTTCAGATATAGGTGTCGATAGGCATTTCAGATATAGATGTCGATAGGCATTTTAGATATAGGTGTCGATAGGCATTTCAGATATAGGTGTCGATAGGCATTTCAGATATAGGTGCCGATAGGCATTTCAGATATAGTTGCCGATTGGCATTTTAAAAATAGGTGCCGATAGGCATTTCAGATATAGAAGCCGATAGGCATTTCAAATATAGGTGCCGATAGGCATTCCAGATATGGTTGCCGATAGGCATTTCAAATATAGGTGCTGATAGGCATTTCAGATGTAGTTTCCGATAGGCATTTCAAAAATAGGTGTCGATAGGCATTTCAGATATAGGTGTCGATAGGCATTTCAGATATAGGTGTCGATAGGCATTTCAGATATAGGTGTCGATAGGCATTTCAGATATAGGTGTCGATAGGCATTTCAGATATAGGTGTCGATAGGCATTTCAGATATAGGTGTCGATAGGCATTTCAGATATAGGTGTCGATAGGCATTTCAGATATAGGTGCCGATAGGCATTTCAGATATAGTTGCCGATTGGCATTTTAAAAATAGGTGCCGATAGGCATTTCAGATATAGAAGCCGATAGGCATTTCAAATATAGGTGCCGATAGGCATTCCAGATTTTGGTTGCCGATAGGCATTTCAAATATAGGTGCTGATAGGCATTTCAGATGTAGTTTCCGATAGGCATTTCAAAAATAGGTGTCGATAGGCATTTCAGATATAGGTGTCGATAGGCATTTCAGATATAGGTGTCGATAGGCATTTCAGATATAGGTGTCGATAGGCATTTCAGATATAGGTGTCGATAGGCATTTCAGATATAGGTGTCGATAGGCATTTCAGATATAGGTGTCGATAGGCATTTCAGATATAGGTGTCGATAGGCATTTCAGATATAGGTGCCGATAGGCATTTCAGATATAGTTGCCGATTGGCATTTTAAAAATAGGTGCCGATAAGCATTTCAGATATAAAAGCCGATAGGCATTTCAAATATAGGTGCCGATAGGCATTCCAGATATGGTTGCCGATAGGAATTTCAAATATAGGTGCTGATAGGCATTTCAGATGTAGTTTCCGATAGGCATTTCAAAAATAGGTGTCGATAGGCATTTCAGATATAGGTGTCGATAGGCATTTCAGATATAGGTGTCGATAGGCATTTCAGATATAGGTGTCGATAGGCATTTCAGATATAGGTGTCGATAGGCATTTCAGATATAGGTGTCGATAGGCATTTCAGATATAGGTGTCGATAGGCATTTCAGATATAGGTGCCGATAGGCATTTCAGATATAGGTGTCGATAGGCATTTCAGATATAGGTGCCGATAGGCATTTCAGATATAGTTGCCGATTGGCATTATAAAAATAGGTGCCGATAGGCATTTCAGATATAGAAGCCGATAGGCATTTGAAATATAGGTGCCGATAGGCATTCCAGATATGGTTGCCGATAGGCATTTCAAATATAGGTGCTAATAGGCATTTCAGATGTAGTTTCCGATAGGCATTTCAAAAATAGGTGTCGATAGGCATTTCAGATATAGGTGTCGATAGGCATTTCAGATAATGGTGTCGATAGGCATTTCAGATATAGGTGTCGATAGGCATTTCAGATATAGGTGTCGATAGGCATTTCAGATATAGGTGTCGATAGGCATTTCAGATATAGGTGTCGATAGGCATTTCAGATATAGGTGTCGATAGGCATTTCAGATATAGGTGCCGATAGGCATTTCAGATATAGTTGCCGATTGGCATTTTAAAAATAGGTGCCGATAGGCATTTCAGATATAGAAGCCGATAGGCATTTCAAATATAGGTGCCGATAGGCATTCTAGATATGTTTGCCGATAGGCATTTCAAATATAGGTGCTGTTAGGCATTTCAGATGTAGTTTCCGATAGGCATTTCAAAAATAGGTGTCGATAGGCATTTCAGATATAGGTGTAGATAGGCATTTCAGATATAGGTGTCGATAGGCATTTCAGATATAGGTGTCGATAGGCATTTCAGATATAGGTGTCGATAGGCATTTCAGATATAGGTGTCGATAGGCATTTCAGATATATTTGCCGATTGGCATTTTAAAAATAGGTGCCGATAGGCATTTCAGATATAGAAGCCGATAGGCATTTCAAATATAGGTGCCGATAGGCATACCAGATATGGTTGCCGATAGGCATTTCAAATATAGGTGCTGATAGGCATTTCAGATGTAGTTTCCGATAGGCATTTCAAAAATAGGTGTCGATAGGCATTTCAGATATAGGTGTCGATAGGCATTTCAGATATAGGTGTCGATAGGCATTTCAGATATAGGTGTCGATAGGCATTTCAGATATAGGTGTCGATAGGCATTTCAGATATAGGTGCCGATAGGCATTTCAGATATAGTTGCCGATTGGCATTTTAAAAATAGGTGCCGATAGGCATTTCAGATATAGAAGCCGATAGGCATTTCAAATATAGGTGCCGATAGGCATTCCAGATATGGTTGCCGATAGGCATTTCAAATATAGGTGCTGATAGGCATTTCAGATATAGTTGCCAATTGGCATTTTAAAAATAGGTGCCGATAGGCATTTCAGATATAGAAGCCGATAGGCATTTGAAATATAGGTGCCGATAGGCATTCCAGATATGGTTGCTGATAGGCATTTCAAATATAGGTGCTGATAGGCATTTCAGATGTAGTTTCCGATAGGCATTTCAAAAATAGGTGTCGATAGGCATTTCAGATATAGGTGTCGATAGGCATTTCAGATATAGGTGTCGATAGGCATTTCAGATATAGGTGTCGATAGGCATTTCAGATATAGGTGTCGATAAGCATTTCAGATATAGGTGTCGATAGGAATTTCAGATATAGGTGTCGATAGGCATTTCAGATATAGGTGTCGATAGGCATTTCAGATATAGGTGTCGATAGGCATTTTAGATATAGGTGCCGATAGGCATTTCAGATATAGTTGCCGATTGGCATTTTAAAAATAGGTGCCGATAGGCATTTCAGATATAGAAGCCGATAGGCATTTCAAATATAGGTGCCGATAGGCATTCCAGATATGGTTGCCGATAGCCATTTCAAATATAGGAGCTGATAGGAATTTCAGATGTAGTTACTGATAGGCATTTCAAAAATAGGTGTCGATAGGTATTTCAGATATAGGTGTCGATAGGCATTTCAGATATAGGTGTCGATAGGCATTTCAGATATAGGTGTCGATAGGCATTTCAGATATAGGTGTCGATAGGCATTTCAGATATAGGTGTCGATAGGCATTTCAGATATAGGTGTCGATAGGCATTTCAGATATAGGTGTCGATAGGCATTTCAGATATAGGTGCCGATAGGCATTTCAGATATAGTTGCCGATTGGCATTTTAAAAATAGGTGTCGATAGGCATTTCAGACATAGAAGCCGATAGGCATTTCAAATATAGGTGCCGATAGGCATTCCAGATATGGTTGCCGATAGGCATTTCAAATATAGGTGCTGATAGGCATTTCAGATGTAGTTTCCGATAGGCATTTTAAAAATAGGTGTCGATAGGCATTTCAGATATAGGTGTCGATAGGCATTTCAGATATAGGTGTCGATAGGCATTTCAGATATAGGTGTCGATAGGCATTTCAGATATAGGTGCCGATAGGCATTTCAGATATAGTTGCCGATTGGTATTTTAAAAATAGGTGCCGATAGGCATTTCAGATATAGAAGCCGATAGGCATTTCAAATATAGGTGCCGATAGGCATTCCAGATATGGTTGCCGATAGGCATTTCAAATATAGGTGCTGATAGGCATTTCAGATGTTGTTTCCGATAGGCATTTCAAAAATAGGTGGCGATAGGCATTTCAGATATAGGTGTCGATAGGCATTTCAGATATAGGTGTCGATAGGCATTTCAGATATAGGTGTCGATAGGCATTTTAGATATAGGTGTCGATAGGCATTTCAGATATAGGTGTCGATAAGCATTTCAGATATAGGTGTCGATAGGCATTTCAGATATAGGTGTCGATAGGCATTTTAGATATAGGTGCCGATAGGCATTTCAGATATAGTTGCCGATTGCATTTTAAAAATAGGTGCCGATAGGCATTTCAGATATAGAAGCCGATAGGCATTTCAAATATAGGTGCCGATAGGCATTCCAGATATGGTTGCCGATAGGCATTTCAAATATAGGTGCTGATAGGCATTTCAGATGTAGTTTCCGATAGGCATTTCAAAAATAGGTGTCGATAGGCATTTCAGATATAGGTGTCGATAGGCATTTCAGATATAGGTGTCGATAGGCATTTCAGATATAGGTGTCGATAGGCATTTCAGATATAGGTGTCGATAGGCATTTCAGATATAGGTGTCGATAGGCATTTCAGATATAGGTGTCGATAGGCATTTCAGATATAGGTGTCGATAGGCATTTCAGATATAGGTGCCGATAGGCATTTCAGATATAGTTGCCGATTGGCATTTTAAAAATAGGTGCCGATAGGCATTTCAGATATAGAAGCCGATAGGCATTTCAAATATAGGTGCCGATAGGCATTCCAGATATGGTTGCCGATAGGCATTTCAAATATAAGTGCTGATAGGCATTTCAGATGTAGTTTCCGATAGGCATTTCAAAAATAGGTGTCGATAGGCATTTCAGATATAGGTGTCGATAGGCATTTCAGATATAGGTGTCGATAGGCATTTCAGATATAGGTGTCAATAGGCATTTCAGATATAGGTGTCGATAGGCATTTCAGATATAGGTGTCGATAGGCATTTCAGATATAGGTGTCGATAGGCATTTCAGATATAGGTGTCGATAGGCATTTCAGATATAGGTGCCGATAGGCATTTCAGATATAGTTGCCGATTGGCATTTTAAAAATAGGTGCCGATAGGCATTTCAGATATAGAAGCCGATAGGCATTTCAAATATAGGTGCCGATAGGCATTCCAGATATGGTTGCCGATAGGCATTTCAAATATAGGTGCTGATAGGCATTTCAGATGTAGTTTCCGATAGGCATTTCATAAATAGGTGTCGATAGGCATTTCAGATATAGGTGTCGATAGGCATTTCAGATATAGGTGTCGATAGGCATTTCAGATATAGGTGTCGATAGGCATTTCAGATATAGGTGTCGATAGGCATTTCAGATATAGGTGTCGATAGGCATTTCAGATATAGGTGTCGATAGGCATTTCAGATATAGGTGTCGATAGGCATTTCAGATATAGGTATCGATAGGCATTTCAGATATAGGTGCCGATAGGCATTTCAGATATAGTTGCCGATTGGCATTTTAAAAATAGGTGCCGATAGGCATTTCAGATATAGAAGCCGATAGGCATTTCAAATATAGGTGCCGATAGGCATTCCAGATATGGTTGCCGATAGGCATTTCAAATATAGGTGCTGATAGGCATTTCAGATGTAGTTTCCGATAGGCATTTAAAAAATAGGTGTCGATAGGCATTTCAGATATAGGTGTCGATAGGCATTTCAGATATAGGTGTCGATAGGCATTTCAGATATAGGTGTCGATAGGCATTTCAGATATAGGTGTCGATAGGCATTTCAGATATAGGTGTCGATAGGCATTTCTAATATTGGTGTCGATAGGCATTTCAGATATAGGTGCCGATAGGCATTTCAGATATAGTTGCCGATTGGCATTTTAAAAATAGGTGCCGATAGGCATTTCAGATATAGAAGCCGATAGGCATTTCAAATATAGGTGCCGATAGGCATTCCAGATATGGTTGCCGATAGGCATTTCAAATATAGGTGCTGATAGGCATTTCAGATCTAGTTTCCGATAGGCATTTCAAAAATAGGTGTCGATAAGTATTTCAGATATAGGTGTCGATAGGCATTTCAGATATAGGTGTCGATAGGCATTTCAGATATAGGTGTCGATAGGCATTTCAGATATAGGTGTCGATAGGCATTTCAGATATAGGTGTCGATAGGCATTTCAGATATAGGTGTTGATAGGCATTTCAGATATAGGTGTCGATAGGCATTTCAGATATAGGTGCCGATAGGCATTTCAGATATAGTTGCCGATTGGCATTTTAAAAATAGGTGCCGATAGACATTTCAGATATAGAAGCCGATAGGCATTTCAAATATAGGTGCCGATAGGCATTCCAGATATGGTTGCCGATAGGCATTTCAAATATAGGTGCTGATAGGCATTTCAGATGTAGTTTCCGATAGGCATTTCAAAAATAGGTGTCGATAGGCATTTCAGATAAAGGTGTCGATAGGCATTTCAGATATAGGTGTCGATAGGCATTTCAGATATAGGTGTCGATAGGCATTTCAGATATAGGTGTCGATAGGCATTTCAGATATAGGTGTCGATAGGCATTTCAGATATAGGTGTCGATAGGCATTTCAGATATAGGTGTCGATAGGCATTTCAGATATAGGTGTCGATAGGCATTTCAGATATAGGTGCCGATAGGCATTTCAGATATAGTTGCCGATTAGCATTTTAAAAATAGGTGCCGATAGGCATTTCAGATATAGAAGCCGATAGGCATTTCAAATATAGGTGCCGATAGGCATTCCAGATATGGTTGCCGATAGGCATTTCAAATATAGGTGCTGATAGGCATTTCAGATGTAGTTTCCGATAGGCATTTCAAAAATAGGTGTCGATAGGCATTTCAGATATAGGTGTCGATAGGCATTTCAGATATAGGTGTCGATAGGCATTTCAGATATAGGTGTCGATAGGCATTTCAGATATAGGTGTCGATAGGCATTTCAGATATAGGTGTCGATAGGCATTTTAGATATAGGTGTCGATAGGCATTTCAAATATAGGTGTCGATAGGCATTTCAGATATAGGTGCCGATAGGCATTTCAGATATAGTTGCCGATTGGCATTTTAAAAATAGGTGCCGATAGGCATTTCAGATATAGAAGCCGATAGGCATTTCAAATATAGGTGCCGATAGGCATTCCAGATATGGTTGCCGATAGGCATTTCAAATATAGGTGCTGATAGGCATTTCAGATGTAGTTTCCGATAGGCATTTCAAAAATAGGTGTTGATAGGCATTTCAGATATAGGTGTCGATAGGCATTTCAGATATAGGTGTCGATAGGCATTTCAGATATAGGTGTCGATAGGCATTTCAGATATAGGTGTCGATAGGCATTTCAGATATAGGTGTCGATAGGCATTTCAGATATAGGTGTCGATAGGCATTTCAGATATAGAAGCCGATAGGCATTTCAAATATAGGTGCCGATAGGCATTCCAGATATGGTTGCCGATAGGCATTTCAAATATAGGTGCTGATAGGCATTTCAGATGTAGTTTCCGATAGGCATTTAAAAAATAGGTGTCGATAGGCATTTCAGATATAGGTGTCGATAGGCATTTCAGATATAGGTGTCGATAGGCATTTCAGATATAGGTGTCGATAGGCATTTCAGATATAGGTGTCGATAGGCATTTTAGATATAGGTGTCGATAGGCATTTCAGATATAGGTGTCGATAGGCATTTCAGATATAGGTGTCGATAGGCATTTCAGATATAGGTGTCGATAGGCATTTCAGATATAGTTGCCGATTGGCATTTTAAAAATAGGTGCCGATAGGCATTTCAGATATGGAAGCCGATAGGCATTTCAAATATAGGTGCCGATAGGCGTTCCAGATATGGTTGCCGATAGGCATTTCAAATATAGGTGCTGATAGGCATTTCAGATGTAGTTTCCGATAGGCATTTCAAAAATAGGTGGCGATAGGCATTTCAGATATAGGTGTCTATAGGCATTTCCGATATAGGTGTCGATAGGCATTTCAGATATAGGTGTCGATAGGCATTTTAGATATAGGTGTCGATAGGCATTTCAGATATAGGTGTCGATAAGCATTTCAGATATAGGTGTCGATAGGCATTTCAGATATAGGTGTCGATAGGCATTTTAGATATAGGTGCCGATAGGCATTTCAGATATAATTGCCGATTGGCATTTTAAAAATAGGTGCCGATAGGCATTTCAGATATAGAAGCCGATAGGCATTTCAAATATAGGTGCCGATAGGCATTCCAGATATGGTTGCCGATAGGCATTTCAAATATAGGTGCTGATAGGCATTTCAGATGTAGTTTCCGATAGGCATTTCAAAAATAGGTGTCGATAGGCATTTCAGATATAGGTGTCGATAGGCATTTCAGATATAGGTGTCGATAGGCATTTCAGATATAGGTGTCGATAGGCATTTCAGATATAGGTGTCGATAGGCATTTCAGATATAGGTGTCGATAGGCATTTCAGATATAGGTGTCGATAGGCATTTCAGATATAGGTGCCGATAGGCATTTCAGATATAGTTGCCGATTGGCATTTTAAAAATAGGTGCCGATAGGCATTTCAGATATAGAAGCCGATAGGCATTTCAAATATAGGTGCCGATAGGCATTCCAGATATGGTTGCCGATAGGCATTTCAAATATAGGTGCTGATAGGCATTTCAGATGTAGTTTCCGATAGGCATTTCAAAAATAGGTGTCGATAGGCATTTCAGATATAGGTGTCGATAGGCATTTCAGATATAGGTGTCGATAGGCATTTCAGATATAGGTGTCGATAGGCATTTCAGATATAGGTGTCGATAGGCATTTCAGATATAGGTGTCGATAGGCATTTCAGATATAGGTGTCGATAGGCATTTCAGATATAGGTGTCGATAGGCATTTCAGATATAGGTGTCGATAGGCATTTCAGATATAGGTGCCGATAGGCATTTCAGATATAGTTGCCGATTGGCATTTTAAAAATAGGTTCCGATAGGCATTTCAGATATAGAAGCCGATAGGCATTTCAAATATAGGTGCCGATAGGCACTCCAGATATAGTTGCCGATAGGCATTTCAAATATAGGTGCTGATAGGCATTTCAGATGTAGTTTCCGATAGGCATTTCAAAAATAGGTGTCGATAGGCATTTTAGATATAGGTGTCGATAGGCATTTCAGATATAGGTGTCGATAGGCATTTCAGATATAGGTGTCGATAGGCATTTCAGATATAGGTGTCGATAGGCATTTCAGATATAGGTGTCGATAGGCATTTCAGATATAGGTGTCGATAGGCATTTCAGATATAGGTGTCGATAGGCATTTCAGATATAGATGCCGATAGGCATTTCAGATATAGTTGCCGATTAGCATTTTAAAAATAGGTGCCGATAGGCATTTCAGATATAGAAGCCGATAGGCATTTCAAATATAGGTGCCGATAGGCATTCCAGATATGGTTGCCGATAGGCATTTCAAATATAGGTGCCGATAAGCATTTCAAATGTAGTTTCCGATAGGCATTTCAAAAATAGGTGTCGATAGGCATTTCAGATATAGGTGTCGATAGGCATTTCAGATATAGGTGTCGATAGGCATTTCAGATATAGGTGTCGATAGGCATTTCAGATATAGGTGTCGATAGGCATTTCAGATATAGGTGTCGATAGGCATTTCAGATATAGGTGTCGATAGGCATTTCAGATATAGGTGTCGATAGGCATTTCAGATATAGGTGCCGATAGGCATTTCAGATATAGTTGCCGATTGGCATTTTAAAAATAGGTGCCGATAGGCATTTCAGATATAGAAGCCGATAGGCATTTCAAATATAGGTGCCGATAGGCATTCCAGATATGGTTGCCGATAGGCATTTCAAATATAGGTGCTGATAGGCATTTCAGATGTAGTTTCCGATAGGCATTTCATAAATAGGTGTCGATAGGCATTTCAGATATAGGTGTCGATAGGCATTTCAGATATAGGTGTCGATAGGCATTTCAGATATAGGTGTCGATAGGCATTTCAGATATAGGTGTCGATAGGCATTTCAGATATAGGTGTCGATAGGCATTTCAGATATAGGTGTCGATAGGCATTTCAGATATAGGTGTCGATAGGCATTTCAGATATAGGTATCGATAGGCATTTCAGATATAGGTGCCGATAGGCATTTCAGATATAGTTGCCGATTGGCATTTTAAATATAGGTGCCGATAGGCATTTCAAATATAGGTGCCGATAGGCATTCCAGATATGGTTGCCGATAGGCTTTTCAAATATAGGTGCTGATAGGCATTTCAGATGTAGTTTCCGATAGGCATTTAAAAAATAGGTGTCGATAGGCATTTCAGATATAGGTGTCGGTAGGCATTTCAGATATAGGTGTCGATAGGCATTTCAGATATAGGTGTCGATAGGCATTTCAGATATAGGTGTCGATAGGCATTTCAGATATAGGTGTCGATAGGCATTTCAGATATAGGTGTCGATAGGCATTTCAGATATAGGTGTCGATAGGCATTTCAGATATAGGTGCCGATAGGCATTTCAGATATAGTTGCCGATTGGCATTTTAAAAATAGGTGCCGATAGGCATTTCAGATATAGAAGCCGATAGGCATTTCAAATATAGGTGCCGATAGGCATTCCAGATATGGTTGCCGATAGGCATTTCAAATATAGGTGCTGATAGGCATTTCAGATGTAGTTTCCGATAGGCATTTCAAAAATAGGTGTCGATAGGCATTTCAGATATAGGTGTCGATAGGCATTTCAGATATAGGTGTCGATAGGCATTTCAGATATAGGTGTCGATAGGCATTTCAGATATAGGTGTCGATAGGCATTTCAGATATAGGTGTCGATAGGCATTTCAGATATAGGTGTCGATAGGCATTTCAGATATAGGTGTCGATAGGCATTTCAGATATAGGTGCCGATAGGCATTTCAGATATAGTTGCCGATTGGCATTTTAAAAATAGGTGCCGATAGGCATTTCAGATATAGAAGCCGATAGGCATTTCAAATATAGGTGCCGATAGGCATTCCAGATATAGTTGCCGATAGGCATTTCAAATATAGGTGCTGATAGGCATTTCAGATGTAGTTTCCGATAGGCATTTCAAAAATAGGTGTCGATAGGCATTTTAGATATAGGTGTCGATAGGCATTTCAGATATAGGTGTCGATAGGCATTTCAGATATAGGTGTCGATAGGCATTTCAGATATAGGTGTCGATAGGCATTTCAGATATAGGTGTCGATAGGCATTTCAGATATAGGTGTCGATAGGCATTTCAGATATAGGTGTCGATAGGCATTTCAGATATAGATGCCGATAGGCATTTCAGATATAGTTGCCGATTAGCATTTTAAAAATAGGTGCCGATAGGCATTTCAGATATAGAAGCCGATAGGCATTTCAAATATAGGTGCCGATAGGCATTCCAGATATGGTTGCCGATAGGCATTTCAAATATAGGTGCTGATAAGCATTTCAAATGTAGTTTCCGATAGGCATTTCAAAAATAGGTGTCGATAGGCATTTCAGATATAGGTGTCGATAGGCATTTCAGATATAGGTGTCGATAGGCATTTCAGATATAGGTGTCGATAGGCATTTCAGATATAGGTGTCGATAGGCATTTCAGATATAGGTGTCGATAGGCATTTCAGATATAGGTGTCGATAGGCATTTCAGATATAGGTGTCGATAGGCATTTCAGATATAGGTGCCGATAGGCATTTCAGATATAGTTGCCGATTGGCATTTTAAAAATAGGTGCCGATAGGCATTTCAGATATAGAAGCCGATAGGCATTTCAAATATAGGTGCCGATAGGCATTCCAGATATGGTTGCCGATAGGCATTTCAAATATAGGTGCTGATAGGCATTTCAGATGTAGTTTCCGATAGGCATTTCATAAATAGGTGTCGATAGGCATTTCAGATATAGGTGTCGATAGGCATTTCAGATATAGGTGTCGATAGGCATTTCAGATATAGGTGTCGATAGGCATTTCAGATATAGGTGTCGATAGGCATTTCAGATATAGGTGTCGATAGGCATTTCAGATATAGGTGTCGATAGGCATTTCAGATATAGGTGTCGATAGGCATTTCAGATATAGGTATCGATAGGCATTTCAGATATAGGTGCCGATAGGCATTTCAGATATAGTTGCCGATTGGCATTTTAAATATAGGTGCCGATAGGCATTTCAAATATAGGTGCCGATAGGCATTCCAGATATGGTTGCCGATAGGCTTTTCAAATATAGGTGCTGATAGGCATTTCAGATGTAGTTTCCGATAGGCATTTAAAAAATAGGTGTCGATAGGCATTTCAGATATAGGTGTCGGTAGGCATTTCAGATATAGGTGTCGATAGGCATTTCAGATATAGGTGTCGATAGGCATTTCAGATATAGGTGTCGATAGGCATTTCAGATATAGGTGTCGATAGGCATTTCAGAAATAGGTGTCGATAGGCATTTCAGATATTGGTGTCGATAGGCATTTCAGATATAGGTGCCGATAGGCATTGCAGATATAGTTGCCGATTGGCATTTTAAAAATAGGTGCCGATAGGCATTTCAGATATAGAAGCCGATAGGCATTTCAAATATAGGTGCCGATAGGCATTCCAGATATGGTTGCCGATAGGCATTTCAAATATAGGTGCTGATAGGCATTTCAGATGTAGTTTCCGATAGGCATTTCAAAAATAGGTGTCGATAGGCATTTCAGATATAGGTGTCGATAGGCATTTCAGATATAGGTGTCGATAGGCATTTCAGATATAGGTGTCGATAGGCATTTCAGATATAGGTGTCGATAGGCATTTCAGATATAGGTGTCGATAGGCATTTCAGATATAGGTGTTGATAGGCATTTCAGATATAGGTGTCGATAGGCATTTCAGATATAGGTGCCGATAGGCATTTCAGATATAGTTGCCGATTGGCATTTTAAAAATAGGTGCCGATAGACATTTCAGATATAGAAGCCGATAGGCATTTCAAATATAGGTGCCGATAGGCATTCCAGATATGGTTGCCGATAGGCATTTCAAAAATTGATGCCGATAGGCATTTAAGATATAGGTGCCGATAGGCATTTCAGATATAGTTGCCGATTGGCATTTTAAAAATAGGTGCCGATAGGCATTTCAGATATAGAAGCCGATAGGCATCTCAAATATAGGTGCCGATAGGCATTCCAGATATGATTGCCGATAGGCATTTCAAATATAGGTGCTGATAGGCATTTCAGATGTAGTTTCCGATAGGCATTTCAAAAATAGGTGTCGATAGGCATTTCAGATATAGGTGCCGATAGGCATTTCAGATATAGTTGCCGATTGGCATTTTAAAAATAGGTGCCGATAGGCATTTCAGATATAGAAGCAGATAGGCATTTCAAATATAGGTGCCGATAGGCATTCCAGATATGGTTGCCGATAGGCATTTCAAATATAGGTGCTGATAGGCATTTCAGATGTAGTTTCCGATAGGCATTTCAAAAAGAGGTGCCGATAGGCATTTCAGATATAGGTGCCGATAGGCATTTCAGACATGGTTGCCGATTGGCATTTTAAAAATATGTGCCGATAGGCATTTAAGAAATAGAAGCCGATAGGCATTTCAAATATAGGTGCCGATAGGCATTCCAGATATGATTGCCGATAGGCATTTCAAATATAGGTGCTGATAGGCATTTCAGATGTAGTTTCCGATAGGCATTTCAAAAATAGGTGCCGATAGGCATTTCAGATATAGGTGCTGATAGGCATTTCAGATATAGTTGCCGATTGGCATTTTAAAAATAGGTGCCGATAGGCATTTCAGATATAGAAGCCGATAGGCATTTTAAATATAGGTGCCGATAGGCATTCCAGATATGGTTGCCGATAGGATTTCAAATATAGGTGCTGATAGGCATTTCAGGTGTAGTTTCCGATAGGCATTTAAAAAATTGGTGCCGATAGGCATTTCAGATATAGGTGCCGATAGGCTGTAACGTTTTAAAATTTGGGCCACATCCGATTCTAGTATTTATAAAAAATAATTTTAATAATATTATTTTATTGGAATAATTATTATTTGTCATTAGAATATTTTTTAGATATAATATTTATTTTAACTAATGAGAGCGAGTGAGAGATCCGATGTTGCCGGTAGTTAAACAAAGATCACCGATTTACTTGAAACTGTTCACATTGTGAAGGAATATTATAGCTAGCTCGGTTGAGATGCTGACGAGAGAGAGAACGCATCGATAGGGACTGTGCATTAGAGAGAGTAGACAAAGCTCGCGCGTTCGCATGGCTTCGAACTTGTTAGATTTTGGATTTTGTTTGCGTGCGGGCATTCTACGTACAGCGTTTGATAAGAACGGATTGTGTATTGTTGGCGTATGATAAGAGCTGCGTTAAAATATCACTGGCGAATTTTGAGTTGTTTTGGATTCGGATATTTGAACTTAGGTTTTTGGCTGTAGTTTGGGAGCTGTATTGCTCTTGTTTTCTGTTTCGGATAGGAACCTCTTCCTTGTACCCGGTGTGTAACAATTCCAGTTCCAATAAGTCCCGGTTCCCGAGCTATTGATTTATTCCTGGAATCTATTGTTGTATTCTATTGTTGATCTGTTGTTAGTATTAGTAATTCACCGTGAACGATTGAAGCCGTTGGATCTCTAATTAGTTTTAGGGCTGTTGTTGGAATATTGTTGGATATTGATGGATTATGTGGATTCCGTGTTGGATTTAAGTAGGATTTTTTTTTGTTTGTATTGGTCGTTGTTGAATCCCTGTGTAGAATATTTTGGATTTGAATTGTGGATTTTTGTGTCAGAACCGCAGTGTAATTTAATCACGTCTGTTGAATTTAACGCCAATAATTCGTAGAATCAAATCAAATTAAATTTGATTGTTTTAAAATGCTACGACCTAAAAAAAAAATGAATTATGAATTGAGAATTTATTTACAGGTCCCGTGTTAATAAGATAAGCGTGCGATACCTTGTACAGTTTAGGCTGCATATTATTTGTGTTTTAATTCAAACGGCCAACGAACGAAAATTTTGTGTTTGTTTTTCCACATCCGTGGTTCATTTATGTGTTGTGGCGTAGTTTGGGCTGCGTGTTGTTAGGTTTCTATTAATTATAGTTTTTTTAGATTTTCCCTGTCTCTATTGTGATTGGTCTCTCATTGTCTTGGGGTTGGACTCCTAGGACCGACACCGTGTGGCCCCTTCTGTCCTGGCGCCCTGTTATCTAAGTCGGTTAGTGCCACATTAGTCATAATTTATCTGAGACCCATCCCATAATGAGCAGGATCTGTGTGTTAGTTATTTAACTTATTGCTCTTGGGTGGTCGGTAGTGTTGTCCTTCGTGTCGTGTGGTAGGTGGTTGGGTTTTAACTGAGGCATTCACCGTTATTATTTATTGCTGGTTAAAGTGGCCGGTGGTCGAAAGTTTTTATTAATATATTTTTATTTTCTGCCCAATTTGGCATTTCAAATATAGCTAAATTAGGTCAATTCCAATTTTTCTATTACTCACGCCCCTCGCACCGTCTGAGCTAGGCTAGCCGTGGCCTTCCCGAACAAAACAGTGGAAGAGTAACTATAGAAGGTTACACATTTGGCGCCCAACGTAGGGGCTCTTGGATTTGACCTTGTTAGTAGTGGCTATATTAGTAACATTTCTGTTGTCGTACTTTTTCGTATTTTGGAATTTTGGTTGGTTGTTGAGACAACTGCGTGTTGTGATTTTGGAACTACGAAATAAATTTTGAAGTTCCCTGGTTCCTTTAATTTAGGATTTTGTGTAGGTTTTTGTTATTTCAATTTTAAGATGGAAGTGTCGTATGAAATCGAGGTTGAATATCTTATGAGGCATGAAGTTGATTATGAGTTATCCATTCGTGGATTTATGTCGGGTAACGATGAATTAAAACGACGTAAGTGTTTGAGGCGCTTATTGGCAGCAGATTTGAAACGTGTTGGTATTTCCTATTACGCTGTTAGCCCATTTAAACTTGATATTGATGGTGCTGAAATTGATAATAGCATTTCGTCTGCTAGTAAGTCAATAGAATTTTATGTCGAAAATGTGGATCCAGTTTTTGTGGAGATTCGTTCCAGGTTAAACCATTTGAAAGGTCGGTTGACTAGAATAATTGGCGATGATGAAGAAACGAAGTCGTTTAAGAATGATCGCATGATAACCGTGATTGCCTTGGAGGATGATTTCCTACTAAAAATGCCAGTTGTGACAAATATTGATAGAAGTCAGAGAGCGGTTGAATCAGACCGAACTACAGTCGCTTCTCAGCTCGATAGTAACTCCGCAATGGTTCCTGCTTCTGCCACTTCAGAAGTTTGTCGACACTCGGTTGGTATCCCAGTTTTTAAGTGGGGAATAAAATTCTCGGGTGAATCTTCGGGAGACAGTGTCGCTGAAATATTACAACGAATTGAGGAATGTAGAATTTCAAGAGGTGTTTCGAAAGAGGATTTGTTTAAATCGGTGTTTGATTTATTGGAGGGATCGGCCTTGTCTTGGTATCGTTCGGTTCGGGATTCAATTGTTTCTTGGGATGATTTTGTCGTGCAGTTGAAAGCTGAGTTCCAACCTTTGGATTATGAAAATGATTTATGGAATGAAATTTTCCACCGGTTTCAAGGTTCTGATGAACGCGTTGGAACATACATGTCTAGTATGAAGAATTTGTTTTCGCGCTTACCCACGCCTACGTCTGAGGCACAACGTTTGAATGTGATTCGGCGAAATTTGTCACCCTACTACCTCAATCATTTAGGTACGAGCGTCATCACTTCGGTTGAACAATTAAATTCTGCTTGTAAACAACTAGAAGAAAATCAGCATCTTGCTAGTCGCATTCGGACTGGTCAGTCTAACTCGCGTGCGGTGGAACCGGCTTACACTTATAAGCCACCGATAACTCACACTACTGGTCACAGGAGACTGAATGTGAATACGGTGTCTGGTTTAGTGTGCTGGAATTGTCAAGAGCAGGGACATTTTAGTAGGGAATGTAAGAAACCAAAAACGGGGAAATTTTGTTATGGATGTGGGAAACGTGATGTTACGCGGTTTACTTGTGAGCATTGTTCGGGAAACGCCCAAGGAGGAAAATAGTTGGTCGGTATTTTTCTCATGGTACAACGACCAAGATGCATAAATTTGATCCTGTTAGTTGGAAGTGTTGGCTGCAGTGCGTTGCTGAATTCATGAAACCTTCTACGGTTAATAGTACCAACCCATTATTTGTGCCCCGTGCGCTTGATAATAGACCTTTCATTTCCGTTTCTATTTTTCAAAAAACTGTTATTGCTTTATTGGATTCAGGAGCTAATAACTCTGTGCTTGGTAATAAAGGTTTGCCGATTATTGAGGCCTTTAAATTGAAGATTTGTGAATCGTCCGATTCTGATGTTTTTACTGCTGATGGTGCGGCTCAGCGAATAGTTGGATTTGTATTATTGCCAATAGCAATTGATGATGTTGTTAAGTTAGTGAAGATATTGGTTGTTCCTTCGCTGTCGCATTTTCTTATTTTGGGTAGCGACTTTTGTAGGCAGTTTTCGCTTAAAATAGATTTTAGTTTGAATTCCTTCCGGATTGGCGATAAAAAAATTAGAGCTGTTGACAAGTGTGCTCTTGATTCTCTTGAGTCTTCTGCTTCGGGAAATATGCTCATGGACCGTTCTGATTTGAACAATTATCAGCGGAAGCAGATGGACGCGGTTATAAAAAAGTTTGGAGAACTATCGTGGATGGACGGGACGAAACTAGGCCGGACTAATAAAATTCGACACTACATAGACACTGGTGATGCAGCCCCTATTAGACAGCGACAATACGCGATGTCACCGTATATGCTGGAACACTTAAATAAAGAGCTGGATGCGATGCTTCAGTTAGGAGTTGTTCGACGTTCTTCCAGTCCATGGTCTTCCCCGGTTCTCTTGGTCAAGAAATCGAACGGTTCATTGAGGTTTTGTTTTGATGGAAGAAAGCTAAATTCGGTCACCAAAAGGGATGCCTATCCTTTACCACGAGTGGATGCAATTTTAAACAAATTGTCTGGTGTGCAATTTTTATCTAGCATCGATCTTAAATCAGCCTTTTGGCAAATTCCTTTGGAGGATAGTTCGCGAGAAAAAACTGCTTTTATTGTCCCTGGTCGTGGGTTGTTTGAATTTGTGGTGATGCCATTTGGATTAAATAACGCCCCGTAAACGCAGCAAAGACTCATGGATATGATTTTAGGTCCTGAATTAGACCCCTTTGTTTTTGTTTACTTGGACGATATTATTGTCGCCACGCCCTCGTTTGGAAAACATGTTGAGGTTCTCAATGTCGTCCTTCAGCGATTAGCGGCCGCTAATTTGACTATAAATTTGGAGAAATGTGAGTTTTGTCGCCCTTGCTTGAAATACCTTGGTTTTATTGTGGATCGGAATGGTTTAAGGACGGATCCGGATAAAGTATCAGCGATGCTTAAATTTCCTCGTCCACAAACCGCCACCCAGGTTAAGAGGTTCATAGGCACTTGCTCATGGTATAGGCGCTTTATTCCACAATTTTCCACTCGCACAGCCCCGATAACTGATTTGATAAAGGGTCGTCGAAAATCCAATCGGATTGAATGGACAACGGAAGCTGAAACCGCCTTTAATGACATAAAGCAGGCTTTAATCTCTGCACCAATATTGGCTAGTCCGGATTTTGACAAGGAGTTCACCATACAGTGTGATGCTTCGCAAGTAGGCCTGGGATGTATTTTGACTCAACTTAATGACGGCGTTGAAGTTCCGGTTGCCTTCGCTAGCCGCAAATTAACCAAGGCGGAGCAGAATTACAGTACCACCGAGAAAGAATGTCTGGCAGTCGTGTTTGGAGTCGAAAAATTTCGACCTTATGTTGAAGGCGTTCGGTTTAAGATTATCACAGATCATTCTTCTCTTCTTTGGCTCCATCAGTTGAAGGATCCTTGCGGTAGACTAGCTCGTTGGGCCGTGAAGCTTCAACAATTCGACTTTGTTTTGGAACATCGGAAGGGTTCATTGAACGTCATCCCGGATGCGTTATCGAGAGCTCCGTTAGAATTGGCATTGGTGGAAATAGTTCAAGAGCATGCTGTTGCTGACAATTGGTATCAGCGTATGTTGACAAATGTTAATGAAAATCCGGATAGTTTTCCAGACTGGCGAATAGTAGATGGGTTGTTGTATAGGCACGTTAGTTCGAGAACAGAACCCCGTGTGAATTTTGACGATTGGAAGATAGTGGTTCCAAAAGGTCGTCGACGTGAAGTCATGCGTCAGTGTCATGATGAACCCACAGCCGCTCATTTGGGAGTCATGAAAACCCTTAATCGAATCTGTGACGTCTATTACTGGCCTAAAATGCGGTCGGATATCAAGAGATATGTCAGTTGTTGCCGGATTTGTGCTGCTCAAAAGGCCCCCACTCAAGCTCGGCCTGGATATATGGGGCGTCCTAAGCGTGTGTCGGTTCCCTGGCAGCTTATTTCGTGTGACATTTTGGGTCCGCTACCGAGATCTTCAAAGGGCTATTCGTATCTCTTAGTGGTGACTGATTGGTTTACCAAGTATACCTTGTTAAAACCCTTGCGTTTTGCTGTTTCCAGTGCGATTGCAGAATTTTTGGAGAATGACGTATTTTTGGTTTTTGGAGCTCCCCAGATCCTCATGTGCGATAACGGCACCGAGTTCACCTCTAATACGATACAGGCGTTGGCTACAAGGTTTGGCCGAACGCTAGATATCACCCTCAAATTAACTTTGTCGAAAGGTACAACAGAACTATTGGTGTCGCTATTCGTTCATTTCTGAAGGATACTGATCATCGGGTTTGGGACCGGAACATTCAAAAGGTTGCTTATGCCCTTCGCACTGCAGTGCATGATGTTACTGGCTACTCTCCAACATTTTTAAATTTCGGACGCCACGTGCCGATCGACGGGAATTATTACGGACGTCTGGAAGATATGGATGAGGTCGAGTTGGAAAATGCCAGAGATTTTCTTGTGAACGAACTTGAAGCTTTGCCAGAGTTGTACAAAGACGTTCAACGAAAGCTAGCGGTGGCGCATAGGAAGAACGCGAGACTATATAACGCCGGAAAACGAGCCACTCCTGTTTATCGTGTGGGTGATCAAGTCTGGAAACGAAACCATGTTATCTCCAATGCGGGTCGACATTTTTCAGCGAAGTTATCTCCGCGTTACGTACCCTGTGTGGTTCGTCGAGTAATTTCGAATCTCGTGTACGAGCTTGTTGATGAGGAAGGAAAATCTGTCGGACGATGGCACGTCAAGGATATTAAGGGCAAGGTCGCTTCAGGTTCTTCGGATTCTTCAGATTCTTCGGATTCTTCAGATTCGGAACCTACGGAATCTTCAGATTCGGAATCTTCGGATTCCGAATCTTCCAATGCCGAATAATCCTTCTATCGTTGTTGTGGTTTTGTTCGATGTGAAAAAGCTGCGTCTTCGTTGCATCTTTTCTCCGGGAAAGAGGGGAGTGTAACGTTTTAAAATTTGGGCCACATCCGATTCTAGTATTTATAAAAAATAATTTTAATAATATTATTTTATTGGAATAATTATTATTTGTCATTAGAATATTTTTTAGATATAATATTTATTTTAACTAATGAGAGCGAGTGAGAAATCCGATGTTGCCGGTAGTTAAACAAAGATCACCGATTTACTTGAAACTGTTCACATTGTGAAGGAATATTATAGCTAGCTCGGTTGAGATGCTGACGAGAGAGAGAACGCATCGATAGGGACTGTGCATTAAGGTGGATCGAAATATATCGTAAAATTAAAAAACAAAATATTTTATAACGGCCTTTTTGACAAAAGTTGCTAAATGCACAATTGAGGATTTTCATAAAAAAAATATTTTTTTTGAATATGTTTTTCAGGTGCCCCACCCACCGAAAAAATTTTTTTTTCAAATAAACAATTTTTTTTTTTGGCCCTATATGGAAACTCTTCTGGTATGCCTAAAAAGTATGTGTATCAAAATTGGAGACGCTAGGAGTATTTTTGCAGGTGCCCCGAACAATAAAACTTTTTTTACTTATATACTTAATATATTTTATTAGGTTGATAGTTTGAGTAACAAATGAACTAAAAAATGAATTTGAGTATGCATTAGAAAATTAAAAATCGAAAATGAAATTAACCGTAAAATGTCTATATTCTATAATAAGCCCATGGAAAAAAATATTATTTGAATCTAAACTCAGATTTGGTGTTGAAAGTTTTCATAATATATCTAGACTCAAGTCGAGATCTTATAAATCCGTCCCTTCTTTCCTCTCCACACACAAGAGATGCAGCCTCAGTAACCAATTTTACACATCTTTCAGTCCCTTGTGTGTGGCATGGGAAACTAGGTAAATTAAAAAATTGCGCTGAAGCATCCTCATTTGATATGAAACTTTGCAACTCATCATCGGAGACGTGTTTTAAAATTGGAGGCTCTAACCGTTTAACATCATTAGCCCAAAAAATAATACTAGTATAATCAGCTGCTTCCATATTTATTACTGGTACATGAAATTTTCTGACAAGGGTCGAATTCGCATTATTTTTTCTGGCAGTAATCACTCTACGGCAAGCTAATTTTCGAACATGCTCCCTGTTATCAGTCAACATTGCCAGAAGCAAATTCTCCATGTGTGCGAAATAGGCGTTCCTTTGGATGACAACATCCACTGTTTTTCTTAGGTGATCCGGCATATATCTTGAATACATAATTAGCTTCCACAAGTGTCGAAGTCCTTCGCTGCACAATGATTTTACTTTTATATGAAACCATATTGGACCATATACTTTTAAATTATAATTAACTAAATGTATCAAATTTTCGGAAGGCTCTTCAGACGCCACATAGAGGCGAAGGATTCGGTTTGCAGTTGTCAGCCGCCTAGAATGCACCACCGGCCCTGGTTGAATAGCAGCTAAATCTTGACTGCATTCTCCTGAAGACACCGCTTTTAACATATCAAACAAATATTGCTGATCCGTACTCAAAATATTCCTATCTACATCAAAAAATGGATTTCCTTCGATTTTACGGAATTTAGTGACAGGCAGCGTATGACAGTTTTGCAATAATTTGCCAATGACACCAGAAAACGCCTTGGGACCTTGAGTGACACCATCAAGTTGAACTAAAAGGTGTCTTAAAGGAAGTTCATTAAGGTGCAACATGCAAATAAACCATTGCATAGGACGATTTAACTCAACTTCCAAAAGTCTTATTACTCCTGCGTTTGTACCAGTATTGATGGCTGTCCCATCGCAACCGATAGCTATAAGTGAATCAGTTGATATACCTTTTGAATTAAAAAAGGTTAGTATTCCATCTTTGATGCTGACCGAGCGAAATAAATACTAATGCTAATTTTTATTTAAATTACTTGGGGCACCTTCAAAAATAATCCAACTGTCTCCAATTTTTGTACACGCACTTTTTACATATACGAGAACAATTTTGACATAGGGCCAAAAAAAAAGAAATAAAAAAATAAAAATATTTTTGTTGTTGTTGGGGCACCTGAAGGAATAGCGTAATTTTTTTTTTGCTTGCCAAATATTATTTACCTGTACATTTAGCAACTTTTGCTACCCAGGCCGTTTTCAAATAAAAAAATTTTTTTTTTCGATCCACCTTACTGTGCATTAGAGAGAGTAGACAAAGCTCGCGCGTTCGCATGGCTTCGAACTTGTTAGATTTTGGATTTTGTTTGCGTGCGGGCATTCTACGTACAGCGTTTGATAAGAACGGATTGTGTATTGTTGGCGTATGATAAGAGCTGCGTTAAAATATCACTGGCGAATTTTGAGTTGTTTTGGATTCGGATATTTGAACTTAGGTTTTTGGCTGTAGTTTGGGAGCTGTATTGCTCTTGTTTTCTGTTTCGGATAGGAACCTCTTCCTTGTACCCGGTGTGTAACAATTCCAGTTCCAATAAGTCCCGGTTCCCGAGCTATTGATTTATTCCTGGAATCTATTGTTGTATTCTATTGTTGATCTGTTGTTAGTATTAGTAATTCACCGTGAACGATTGAAGCCGTTGGATCTCTAATTAGTTTTAGGGCTGTTGTTGGAATATTGTTGGATATTGATGGATTATGTGGATTCCGTGTTGGATTTAAGTAGGATTTTTTTTTGTTTGTATTGGTCGTTGTTGAATCCCTGTGTAGAATATTTTGGATTTGAATTGTGGATTTTTGTGTCAGAACCGCAGTGTAATTTAATCACGTCTGTTGAATTTAACGCCAATAATTCGTAGAATCAAATCAAATTAAATTTGATTGTTTTAAAATGCTACGACCTAAAAAAAAAATGAATTATGAATTGAGAATTTATTTACAGGTCCCGTGTTAATAAGATAAGCGTGCGATACCTTGTACAGTTTAGGCTGCATATTATTTGTGTTTTAATTCAAACGGCCAACGAACGAAAATTTTGTGTTTGTTTTTCCACATCCGTGGTTCATTTATGTGTTGTGGCGTAGTTTGGGCTGCATGTTGTTAGGTTTCTATTAATTATAGTTTTTTTAGATTTTCCCTGTCTCTATTGTGATTGGTCTCTCATTGTCTTGGGGTTGGACTCCTAGGACCGACACCGTGTGGCCCCTTCTGTCCTGGCGCCCTGTTATCTAAGTCGGTTAGTGCCACATTAGTCATAATTTATCTGAGACCCATCCCATAATGAGCAGGATCCGTGTGTTAGTTATTTAACTTATTGCTCTTGGGTGGTCGGTAGTGTTGTCCTTCGTGTCGTGTGGTAGGTGGTTGGGTTTTAACTGAGGCATTCACCGTTATTATTTATTGCTGGTTAAAGTGGCCGGTGGTCGAAAATTTTTATTAATATATTTTTATTTTCTGCCCAATTTGGCATTTCAAATATAGCTAAATTAGGTCAATTCCAATTTTTCTATTACTCACGCCCCTCGCACCGTCTGAGCTAGGCTAGCCGTGGCCTTCCCGAACAAAACAGTGGAAGAGTAACTATAGAAGGTTACAAGGCATATCAGATATAGTTGCCGATAGGCATTTAAAATATAGGTGCCAATAGGCATTTCAAAAATTGGTGCCGATAGGCATTTCAGATATAGGTGCCGATAGGCATTTCAGATATAGTTGCCGATTGGCACTTTAAAAATAGGTGCCGATAGGCATTTCAGATATAGTAGCCGATAGGTATTTCAAATATAGGTGTCGATAGGCATTTCAGATATGGTTGCCGATAGGCATTTCAAATATAGGTGCTGATTGGCATTTCAGATGTAGTTTCCGATAGGGATTTCTAAAATTGGTGCCGATAGGTATTTCAGATATAGGTGCCGATAGGCATTTCAGATATAGTTGCCGATAGGCATTTCAGATATAGTTGCCGATTGCCATTTTAAAAATAGGTGCCGATAGGCATTTCAGATATAGAAGCCGAGAGGCATTTCAAATATAAGTGCCGATAGGCATTCCAGATTTGGTTGCCGATAGGCATTTCAAATATAGGTGCTGATAGGCATTTCAGATGTAGTTTCCGATAGGCATTTCAAAAAAAGGTGCCGATAGGCATTTCAGATATAGGTGCCGATAGGCATTTCAGATATAGTTGCCAATTGGCATTTTAAAAATAGGTGCCGATAAGCATTTCAGATATAGAAGCCGATAGGCATTTCAAATATAGGTGGCGATAGGCATTCCAGATATGGTTGCCGATAGGCATTTCAAATATAGGTGCTGATAGGCATTTTAGATGTAGTTTCCGATAGGCATTTCAAAAATTGATGCCGATAGGCGTTTAAGATATAGGTGCCGATAGGCATTTCAGATATAGTTGCCGATTGGCATTTTAAAAATAGGTGCCGATAGGCATTTCAGATATAGAAGCCGATAGGTATTTCAAATATAGGTGTCGATAGGCATTTCAGATATGATTGCCGATAGGCATTTCAAATATAGGTGCTGATAGGCATTTCAGATGTAGTTTCCGATAGGCAAATGAAAAAATAGGTGCCGATAGGCATTTCAGATATAGGTGCCGATAGGCATTTCAGATATAGTTGCCGATTGGCATTTTAAAAATAGGTGCCGATAGGCATTTCAGATATAGAAGCCGATAGGCATTTCAAATATAGGTGCCGATAGGCATTCCAGATATGGTTGCCGATAGGCATTTCAAATATAGGTGCTGATAGGCATTTCAGATGTAGTTTCCGATAGGCATTTCAAAAATAGGTGTCGATAGGCATTTCAGATATAGTTGCCGATTGGCATTTTAAAAATAGGTGCCGATAGGCATTTCAGATATAGAAGCCGATAGGCATTTCAAATATAGGTGCCGATAGGCATTCCAGATATGTTTGCCGATAGGCATTTCAAATATAGGTGCTGATAGGCATTTCAGATGTAGTTTCCGATAGGCATTTCAAAAAGAGGTGCCGATAGGCATTTCAGATATAGGTGCCGATAGGCATTTCAGACATGGTTGCCGATTGGCATTTTAAAAATAGGTGCCGATAGGCATTTCAGATATAGTTGCCGATTGGCATTTTAAAAATAGGTGCCGATAGGCATTTCAGATATAGAAGCCGATAGGCATTTCAAATATAGGTGCCGATAGGCATTCCAGATATGGTTGCCGATAGGCATTTCTAATATAGGTGCTGGTAAGCATTTCAGATGTAGTTTACGATAGGCATTTCAAAAATAGGTGCCGATAGGCATTTCAGATATAGGTGCCGATAGGCATTTCAAATATAGGAGCAGATAGTCATTTGAGATGTAGTTTCCGAAAGGCATTTCAAAAATAGGTGCCGATAGGCATTTCAGATATAGGTGCCGATGGGCATTTCAGATATAGGTGCCGATAGGCATTTCAGATATAGTTGCGGATTGGCATTTTAAAAATAGGTGCCGATAGGCATTTCAGATATAGAAGCCGATAGGCATTTTAAATATAGGTGCCGATAGGCATTCCAGATATGGTTGCCGATAGGCATTTCAAATATAGGTGCTTATAGGCAGTTTAGATGTAGTTTCCGATAGGCATTTCAAAAATTGATGCCGATAGGCATATCAGATATAGGTGCCGATAGGCATTTCAGATATAGTTGCCGATTGGCATTTTAAAAACAGGTGCCGATAGGCTTTTCAGATATAGAGGCCGATAGGTATTTCAAATATAGGTGTCGATAGGCATTTCAGATATAGTTGCCGATAGGCATTTCAAATATAGGAGCAGATAGGCATTTCAGATGTAGTTTCCTAAAGGCATTTCAAAAATAGGTGCCGATAGGCATTTCAGATATAGGTGCCGATGGGCATTTCAGATATAGGTGCCGATAGGCATTTCAGATATAGTTGCGGATTGGCATTTTAAAAATAGGTGCCGATAGGCATTTCAGATATAGAAGCCGATAGGCATTTTAAATATAGGTGCCGAGAGGCATTCCAGATATGGTTGCCGATTGGCATATTAAAAATAGGTGCCGATAGGCATTTCAGATATAGAAGCCGATAGGTATTTCAAATATAGGTGTCGATAGGCATTTCAGATATGGTTGCCGATAGGCATTTCAAATATAGGTGTCGATAGGCATTTCAGATATGAATGCCGAAAGGCATTTCAGATATAGGTGCCGATAGGCATTTCTGATGTGGTTGCCGATAGGCATTTCAAATATAGGTGCTGATAGGCATTTCAGATGTAGTTTCCGATAGGCATTTCAAAAATAGGTGTCGATAGGCATTTCAGATATAGGTGCTGATAGGCATTTCAGATATAGTTGCCGATTGGCATTTTAAAAATAGGTGCCGATAGGCATTTCAGATATAGAAGCCGATAGGCATTTCAAATATAGGTGCCGATAGGCATTCCAGATATGCTTGCCGATAGGCATTTCAAATATAGGTGCTGATAGGCATTTCAGATGTAGTTTCCGATAGGCATTTCAAAAATAGGTGCCGATAGGCATTTCAGATATAGGTGCCGATAGGCATTTCAGACATGGTTGCCGATTGGCATTTTAAAAATAGGTGCCGATAGGCATTTCAGATATAGAAGCCGGTAGGCATTTCAAATATAGGTGCCGATAGGCATTCCAGATATGGTTGCCGATAGGCATTTCAAATATAGGTGCTGATAGGCATTTCAGATGTAGTTTCCGATAGGCATTAAAAAAATTGGTGCCGATAGGCATTTCAGATATAGGTGCCGATAGGCATTTCAGATATAGTTGCCGATTGGCATTTTAAAAATAGGTGCCGATAGGCATTTCAGATATAGAAGCCGATAGGTATTTCAAATATAGGTGTCGATAGGCAATCCAGATATGGTTGCCGATAGGCATTTCAAATATAGGTGCTGATAGGCATTTCAAATGTAGTTTCCGATAGGCATTTCAAAAATAGGTGCCGATAGGCATTTCAGATATAGGTGCCGATAGGCATTTTAGATATAGTTGCCGATTGGCATTTTAAAAATAGGTGCCGATAGGCATTTCAGATATAGAAGCCGATAGGCATTTCAAATATAGGTGCCGATAGGCATTCCAGATATGGTTGCCGATAGGCATTTCAAATATAGGTGCTGATAAGCATTTCAGATGTAGTTTACGATAGGCATTTCAAAAATAGGTGCCGATAGGCATTTCAGATATAGGTGCCGATAGGCATTTCAGATATAGTTGCCAATTGGCATTTTAAAAATAGGTGCCGATTGGCATTTCAGATATAGAAGCCGAAAGCCATTTCAAATATAGGTGCCGATAGGCATTCCAGATATGGTTGCCGATAGGCATTTGAAATATAGGTGCTTATAGGCAGTTTAGATGTAGTTTCCGATAGGCATTTCAAAAATTGATGCCGATAGGCATTTCAGATATAGGTGCCGATAGGCATTTCAGATATAGTTGCCGATTGGCATTTTAAAAACAGGTGCCGATAGGCATTTCAGATATAGAGGCCGATAGGTATTTCAAATATAGGTGTCGATAGGCATTTCAGATATGGTTGCCGATAGGCATTTCAAATATAGGAGCAGATAGGCATTTCAGATGTAGTTTCCGAAAGGCATTTCAAAAATAGGTGCCGATAGGCATTTCAGATATAGGTGCCGATAGGCATTTCAGATATAGGTGCCGATAGGCATTTCAGATATAGGTGCCGATAGGCATTCCAGATAGGGTTGCCGATAGGCATTTCAAATATAGGTGCTGATAGGCATTTTAGATGTAGTTTCCGATAGGCATTTCAAAAATTGATGCCGATAGGCATTTAAGATATAGGTGCCGATAGGCATTTCAGATATAGTTGCCGATTCGCATTTTAAAAATAGGTGCCGATAGGCATTTCAGATATAGAAGCCGATAGGTATTTCAAATATAGGTGTCGATAGGCATTTCAGATATGGTTGCCGATAGGTATTTTAAATATAGGTGCTGATAGGCATTTCAGATGTAGTTTCCGATAGGCAAATAAAAAAATAGGTGCCGATAGGCATTTCAGATATAGGTGCCGATAGGCATATCAGATATAGTTGCCGATAGGCATTTAAAATATAGGTGCCGATAGGCATTTCAAATATAGGTGTCGATAGGCTTTTCAGATATGAATGCCGAAAGGCATTTCAGATATAGGTGCCGATAGGCATTTCTGATGTGGTTGCCGATAGGCATTTCAAATATAGGTGCTGATAGGCATTTCAGATGTAGTTTCCGATAGGCATTTCAAAAATAGGTGTCGATAGGCATTTCAGATATAGGTGCCGATAGGCATTTCAGATATAGTTGCCGATTGGCATTTTAAAAATAGGTGCCGATAGGCATTTCAGATATAGAAGCCGATAGGCATTTCAAATATAGGTGCCGATAGGCATTCCAGATATGGTTGCCGATAGGCATTTCAAATATAGGTGCTGATAGGCATTTCAGATGTAGTTTCCGATAGGCATTTCAAAAATAGGTGCCGATAGGCATTTCAGATATAGGTGCCGATAGGCATTTCAGATATAGTTGCCGATTGGCATTTTAAAAAGAGGTGCCGATAGGCATTTCAGATATAGAAGCCGATAGGCTTTTTAAATATAGGTGCCGATAGGCATTCCAGATATGGTTGCCGATAGGCATTTCAAATATAGGTGCTGATAGGCATTTCAGATGTAGTTTCCGATAGGCATTTAAAAAATTGGTGCCGATAGGCATTTCAGATATAGGTGCCGATAGGCATTTCAGATATAGTTGCCGATTGGCATTTTAAAAATAGGTGCCGATAGGCATTTCAGATATAGAAGCCGATAGGTATTTCAAATATAGGTGTCGATAGGCAATTCAGATATGGTTGCCGATAGGCATTTCAAATATAGGTGCTGATAGGCATTTCAAATGTAGTTTTCGATAGGCATTTCAAAAATAGGTGCCGATAGGCATTTCAGATATAGGTGCCGATAGGCATTTCAGATATAGTTGCCGATTGGCATTTTAAAAATAAGTGCCGATAGGCATTTCAGATATAGAAGCCGATAGGCATTTCAAATATAGGTGCCGATAGGCATTCCGGATATGGCTGCCGATAGGCATTTTAAATATAGGTGCTGATAAGCATTTCAGATGTAGTTTACGACAGGCATTTCAAAAATAGGTGCCGATAGGCATTTCAGATATAGGTGCCGATAGGCATTTCAGATATAGTTGCCAATTGGCATTTTAAAAATAGGTGCCGATAGGCATTTCAGATATAGAAGCCGATAGGCATTTTAAATATAGGTGCCGATAGGCATTCCAGATATGGTTGCCGATAGGCATTTCAAATATAGGTGCCGATAGGCATTCCAGATATGGTTGCCGATAGGCATTTCAAATATAGGTGCTTATAGGCAGTTTAGATGTAGTTTCCGATAGGCATTTCAAAAATTGATGCCGATAGGCATTTCAGATATAGGTGCCGATAGGCATTTCAGATATAGTTGCCGATTGGCATTTTAAAAACAGGTGCCGATAGGCTTTTCAGATATAGAGGCCGATAGGTATTTCAAATATAGGTGTCGATAGGCATTTCAGATATGGTTGCCGATAGGCATTTCAAATATAGGAGCAGATAGGCATTTCAGATGTAGTTTCCGAAAGGCATTTCAAAAATAGGTGCCGATAGGCATTTCAGATATAGGTGCCGATGGGCATTTCAGATATAGGTGCCGATAGGCATTTCAGATATAGTTGCGGATTGGCATTTTAAAAATAGGTGCCGATAGGCATTTCAGATATAGAAGCCGATAGGCATTTTAAATATAGGTGCCGATAGGCATTCCAGATATGGTTGCCGATAGGCATTTCAAATATAAGTGCTGATAGGCATTTCAGATGTAGTTTCCGATAGGCATTTCAAAAATAGGTACCGATAGGCATTTCAGATATAGGTGCCGATAGGCATTTCAGATATAGTTGCGGATTGGCATTTTAAAAATAGGTGTCGATAGGCATTTCAGATATTGTTGCCGATTGGCATTTTAAAAATGGGTGCCAATAGGCATTTTTAGTAATAGAAGCCGATAGGCATTTCAAATATAGGTGCCGATAGACATTCCAGATATGGTTGCCGATAGGCATTTCACATATAGGTGCCGATAGGCATTTCAGATATAGTTGCCGATTGGCATTTTAAAAATAGGTGCCGATAGGCATTTCAGATATAGAAGCCGATAGGCATTTCAAATATAGGTGCCGATAGGCATTCCAGATATGGTTGCCGATAGGCATTTCAAATATAGGTGCTGATAGGCATTTCAGATGTAGCTTCCGATAGGCATTTCAAAAATAGGTGCCGATAGGCATTTCAGATATAGGTGCCGATAGGCATTTCAGATATTGTTGCCAATTGGCATTTTGTAAAATAGGTGCCGATAGGCATTTCAGATAGAGACGCCGACAGGCATTTCAAATATAGGTGCCGATAGGCATTCCAGATATGGTTGCCGATAGGCATTTCAAATATAGGTGCTGATAGGCATTTTTAATGTAGTTTCCGATAGGCATTTCAAAAATTGATGCCGATAGGCATGTCAGATATAGGTGCCGATAGGCATCTCAGATACAGTTCCCGATTGGCATTTTAAAAACACGTGCCGATAGGTATTTCAGATAATGAGGCCGATAGGTATTTCAAATATAGGTGGCGATAGGCATTTCAGATATGGTTGCCGATAGGCATTTCAAATATAGGAGCAGATAGGCATTTCAGATGTAGTTTCCGAAAGGCATTTCAAAAATAGGTGCCGATAGGCATTTCAGATATAGGTGCCGGTAGGCATTTCGGATATAGTTGCCGATTGGCATTTTAAAAATAGGTGCCGATAGGCATTTCAGATATAGAAGCCGATAGGCATTTCAAATATAGGTGCTGATAGGCATTCCAGATATGGTTGCCGATAGGCATTTCAAATATAGGTGCTGATAGGCATTTCAAATGTAGTTTCCGATAGGCATTTCAAAAATAGGTGCCGATAGGCATTTCAGATATAGGTGCCGATAGGCATTTCAGATATAATTGCCGATTGGCATTTTAAAAATAGGTGCCGATAGGCATTTCAGATATAGAAGCCGATAGGCATTTCAAATATAGGTGCCGATAGGCATTCCAGATATGGTTGCCGATAGGCATTTCAAATATAGGTGCTGGTAAGCATTTCAGATGTAGTTTACGATAGGCATTTCAAAAATAGGTGCCGATAGGCATTTCAGATATAGGTGCCGATAGGCATTTCAAATATAGGAGCAGATAGGCATTTCAGATGTAGTTTCCGAAAGGCATTTCAAAAATAGGTGCCGATAGGCATTTCAGATATAGGTGCCGATGGGCATTTCAGATATAGGTGCCGATAGGCATTTTAGATATAGTTGCGGATTGGCTTTTTAAAAATAGGTGCCGATAGGCATTTCAGATATAGAAGCCGATAGGCATTTTAAATATAGGTGCCGATAGGCATTCCAGATATGGTTGCCGATAGGCATTTCAAATATAGGTGCTTATAGGCAGTTTAGATGTAGTTTCCGATAGGCATTTCAAAAATTGATGCCGATAGGCATATCAGATATAGGTGCCGATAGGCATTTCAGATATAGTTGCCGATTGGCATTTTAAAAACAGGTGCCGATAGGCTTTTCAGATATAGAGGCCGATAGATATTTCAAATATAGGTGTCGATAGGCATTTCAGATATGGTTGCTGATAGGCATTTCAAATATAGGAGCAGATAGGCATTTCAGATGTAGTTTCCGAAAGGCATTTCAAAAATAGGTGCCGATAGGCATTTCAGATATAGGTGAGGATGGGCATTTCAGATATAGGTGCCGATAGGCATTTCAGATATAGTTGCGGATTGGCAATTTAAAAATAGGTGCCGATAGGCATTTCAGATATAGAAGCCGATAGGCATTTTAAATATAGGTGCCGATAGGCATTCCAGATATGGTTGCCGATAGGCATTTCAAATATAAGTGCTGATAGGCATTTCAGATGTAGTTTCCGATAGGCATTTCAAAAATAGGTACCGATAGGCATTTTAGATATAGGTGCCGATAGTCATTTCATATATAGTCGCCAATTGGCATTTTAAAAATAGGTGTCGATAGGCATTTCAGATATTGTTGCCGATTGGCATTTTAAAAATGGGTGCCGATAGGCATTTCAGATATAGAAGCCGATAGCCATTTCAAATATAGGTGCCGATAGACATTCTAGATATGGTTGCCGATAGGCATTTCAAATATAGGTGCTGATAGGCATTTCAGATGTAGTTTTCGATAGGCATTTCAAAAATAGGTGCCGATAGGCATTTCAGATATAGAAGCCGATAGGCATTTCAAATATAGGTGCCGATAGGCATTCCAGATATAGTTGCCGATAGGCATTTCAAATATAGGTGCTGATAGGCATTTCAGACCTAGCTTCCGATAGGCATTTCAAAAATTGGTGCCGATAGGCATTTCAGATATAGGTGCCGATAGGCATTTCAGATATAGGAGCCGATAGGCATTTCAGATATGGTTGCCGATTGGCATTTTAAAAATAGGTGCCGATAGGCATTTCAAATATAGAAGCCGATAGGTATTTCAAATATAGGTGTCGATAGGCATTTCAGATATGGTTGCCGATAGGCATTTCAAATATTGGTGCTGATAGGCATTTCAGATGTAGTTTTCGATAGGCATTTCAAAAATAGGTGCCGATAGGCATTTCAGATATAGGTGCCGATAGGCATTACAGATATAGTTGCCGATTGGCATTTTAAAAATAGGTGCCGATAGGCATTTCAGATATAGAAGCCGAAAGGCATTTCAAATATAGGTGCCGATAGACATTCCAGATATGGTTGCCGATAGGCATTTCAAATATAGGTGCTGATAGGCATTCCATATGTAGTTTCCGATAGGCATTTCAAAAATTGGTGCCGATAGGCACTTCAGATATAGGTGCCGATAGGAATTTCAGATATAGAAGCCGATAGGTATTTTAAATATAGGAGCCGATAGGCATTTCAGATATAGAAGTTGATAGGCATTTAAAATATAGGTGCCGATAGGCATTCCAGATATGGTTGCCGATAGGCATTTCAAATATAGGTGCTGATAGGCATTTCAGATGTAGTTTCCGATAGGCATTTCAAAAATTGGTGCCGATAGGCATTTCAGATATAGGTGCCGATAGGCATTTCAGATATAGTTGCCGATTGGCATTTTAAAAATAGGTGCCGATAGGCATTTCAGATATAGAAGCCGATAGGTATTTCAAATATAGGTGTCGATAGGCATTTCAGATATGGTTGCCGATAGGCATTTCAAATATAGGTGCTGATAGGCATTTCAGATGTAGTTTCCGTTGCGCATTTCAAAAATAGTTGCCGATAGGCATTTCAGATATAGGTGCCGATAGGCATTTCAGATATAGTTGACGATTGGCATTTTAAAAATAGGTGTCGATAAGCATTTCAGATATAGAAGCCGATAGGCATTTCAAATATAGGTGCCGATAGGCATTCCAAATATGGTTGCCGGTAGGCATTTTAAATATAGGTGCTGATAGGCATTCCATATGTAGTTTCCGATAGGCATTTCAAAAATAGGTGTCGATAGGCATTTCAGATATAGGTGTCGATAGGCATTTCAGATAAAGGTGTCGATAGGCATTTCAGATATAGGTGTCGATAGGCATTTCAGATATAGGTGTCGATAGGCATTTCAGATATAGGTGTCGATAGGCATTTCAGATATAGGTGCCGATAGGCATTTCAGATATATTTGCCGATTGGCATTTTAAAAATAGGTGCCGATAGGCATTTCAGATATAGAAGCCGATAGGCATTTCAAATATAGGTGCCGATAGGCATTCCAGATATGGTTGCCGATAGGCATTTCAAATATAGGTGCTGATAGGCATTTCAGATGTAGTTTCCGATAGGCATTTCAAAAATAGGTGTCGATAGGCATTTCAGATATAGGTGTCGATAGGCATTTCAGATATAGGTGTCGATAGGCATTTCAGATATAGGTGTCGATAGGCATTTCAGATATAGGTGTCGATAGGCATTTCAGATATAGGTGTCGATAGGCATTTCAGATATAGGTGTCGATAGGCATTTCAGATATAGGTGCCGATAGGCATTTCAGATATAGTTGCCGATTGGCATTTTAAAAATAGGTGCCGATAGGCATTTCAGATATAGAAGCCGATAGGCATTTCAAATATAGGTGCCGATAGGCATTCCAGATATGGTTGCCGATAGGCATTTCAGATATAGGTGTCGATAGGCATTTCAGATACAGGTGTCGATAGGCATTTCAGATATAGGTGTCGATAGGCATTTCAGATATAGGTGTCGATAGGCATTTCAGATATAGGTGTCGATAGGCATTTCAGATATAGGTGCCGATAGGCATTTCAGATATAGTTGCCGATTGGCATTTTAAAAATAGGTGCCGATAGGCATTTCAGATATAGAAGCCGATAGGCATTTCAAATATAGGTGCCGATAGGCATTCCAGATATGGTTCCTGATAGGCATTTCAGATATAGTTGCCGATTGGCATTTTAAAAATAGGTGCCGATAGGCATTTCAGATATAGAAGCCGATAGGCATTTCAAATATAGGTGCCGATAGGCATTCCAGATATGGTTGCCGATAGGCATTTCAAATATAGGTGCTGATAGGCATTTCAGATGTAGTTTCCGATAGGCATTTCAAAAATAGGTGTCGATAGGCATTTCAGATATAGGTGTCGATAGGCATTTCAGATATAGGTGTCGATAGGCATTTCAGATATAGGTGTCGATAGGCATTTCAGATATAGGTGTCGATATAGGCATTTCAGATATAGGTGTCGATAGGCATTTCAGATATAGGTGTCGATAGGCATTTCGGATATAGGTGTCGATAGGCATTTCAGATATAGGTTCCGATAGGCATTTCAGATATAGTTGCCGATTGGCATTTTAAAAATAGGTGCCGATAGGCATTTCAGATATAGAAGCCGATAGGCATTTCAAATATAGGTGCCGATAGGCATTCCAGATATGGTTGCCGATAGGCATTTCAAATATAGGTGCTGATAGGCATTTCAGATGTAGTTTCCGATAGGCATTTCAAAAATAGGTGTCGATAGGCATTTCAGATATAGGTGTCGATAGGCATTTCAGATATAGGTGTCGATAGGCATTTCAGATATAGGTGTCGATAGGCATTTCAGATATAGGTGTCGATAGGCATTTCAGATATAGGTGTCGATAGGCATTTCAGATATAGGTGTCGATAAGCATTTAAGATATAGGTGTCGATAGGCATTTCAGATATAGGTGTCGATACGCATTTCAGATATAGGTGCCGATAGGCATTTCAGATATAGTTGCCGATTGGCATTTTAAAAATAGGTGCCGATAGGCATTTCAGATATAGAAGCCGATAGGCATTTAAATATAGGTGCCGATAGGCATTCCAGATATGGTTGCCGATAGGCATTTCAAATATAGGTGCTGATAGGCATTTCAGATGTAGTTTCCGATAGGCATTTCAAAAATAGGTGTCGATAGGCATTTCAGATATAGGTGTCGATAGGCATTTCAGATATAGGTGTCGATAGGCATTTCAGATATGATTGCCGATAGGCATTTCAAATATAGGTGCTGATAGGCATTTCAGATGTAGTTTCCGATAAGCATTTCAAAAATAGGTGTCGATAGGCATTTCAGATATAGGTGTCGATAGGCATTTCAGATATCGGTGTCGATAGGCATTTCAGATATAGGTGTCGATAGGCACTTCAGATATAGGTGTCGATAGGCATTTCAGATATAGGTGTCGATAGGCATTTCAGATATAGGTGTCGATAGGCATTTCAGATATAGGTGCCGATAGGCATTTTTAGATATAGTTGCCGATTGGCATTTTAAAAATAGGTGCCGATAGGCATTTCAGATATAGAAGCCGATAGGCATTTCAAATATAGGTGCCGATAGGCATTCCAGATATGGTTGCCGATAGGCATTTCAAATATAGGTGCTGATAGGCATTTCAGATGTAGTTTCCGATTGGCATTTCAAAAATAGGTGTCGATAGGCATTTCAGATATAGGTCTCGATAGGCATTTCAGATATAGGTGTCGACAGGCATTTCAGATATAGGTGTCGATAGGCATTTCAGATATAAGTGTCGATAGGCATTTCAGATATAGGTGACGATAGGCATTTCAGATATAGGTGTCGATAGGCATTTCAGATATAGGTGTCGATAGGCATTTCAGATATAGGTGTCGATAGGCATTTCAGATATAGGTGCCGATAGGCATTTTAGATATAGTTGCCGATTGGCATTTTAAAAATAGGTGCCGATAGGCATTTCAGATATAGAAGCCGATAGGCATTTAAATATAGGTGCCGATAGGCATTCCAGATATGGTTGCCGATAGGCATTTCAAATATAGGTGCTGATAGGCATTTCAGATGTAGTTTCCGATAGGCATTTCAAAAATAGGTGTCGATAGGCATTTCAGATATAGGTGTCGATAGGCATTTCAGATATAGGTGTCGATAGGCATTTCAGATATGATTGCCGATAGGCATTTCAAATATAGGTGCTGATAGGCATTTCAGATGTAGTTTCCGATAGGCATTTCAAAAATAGGTGTCGATAGGCATTTCAGATATAGGTGTCGATAGGCATTTCAGATATAGGTGTCGATAGGCATTTCAGATATAGGTGTCGATAGGCATTTCAGATATAGGTGTCGATAGGCATTTCAGATATAGGTGCCGATAGGCATTTCAGATATAGTTGCCGATTGTCATTTTGAAAATAGGTGCCGATAGGCATTTCAGATATAGAAGCCGATAGGCATTTCAAATATAGGTGCCGATAGGCATTCCAGATATGGTTGCCGATAGGCATTTCAAATATAGGTGCTGATAGGCATTTCAGATGTAGTTTCCGATAGGCATTTCAAAAATAGGTGTCGATAGGCATTTCAGATATAGGTGTCGATAGGCATTTCAGATATAGGTGTCGATAGGCATTTCAGATATAGGTGTCGATAGGCATTTCAGATATAGGTGTCGATAGGCATTTCAGATATAGGTGTCGGTAGGCATTTCAGATATAGGTGTCGATAGGCATTTCAGATATAGGTGTCGATAGGCATTTCAGATATAGGTGTCGATAGGCATTTCAGATATAGGTGTCGATAGGCATTTCAGATATAGGTGTCGATAGGCATTTCAGATATAGGTGTCGGTAGGCATTTCAGATATAGGTGTCGATAGGCATTTCAGATATAGGTGTCGATAGGCATTTCAGATATAGGTGTCGATAGGCATTTCAGATATAGGTGTCGATAGGCATTTCAGATATAGGTGTCGGTAGGCATTTCAGATATAGGTGCCGATAGGCATTTCAGATATAGTTGCCGATTGGCATTTTAAAAATAGGTGCCGATAGGCATTTCAGATATAGAAGCCGATAGGCATTTAAATATAGGTGCCGATAGGCATTCCAGATATGGTTGCCGATAGGCATTTCAAATATAGGTGCTGATAGGCATTTCAGATGTAGTTTCCGATAGGCATTTCAAAAATAGGTGTCGATAGGCATTTCAGATATAGGTGACGATAGGCATTTCAGATATAGGTGTCGATAGGCATTTCAGATATAGGTGTCGATAGGCATTTCAGATATAGGTGTCGATAGGCATTTCAGATATAGGTGCCGATAGGCATTTTAGATATAGTTGCCGATTGGCATTTTAAAAATAGGTGCCGATAGGCATTTCAGATATAGAAGCCGATAGGCATTTAAATATAGGTGCCGATAGGCATTCCAGATATGGTTGCCGATAGGCATTTCAAATATAGGTGCTGATAGGCATTTCAGATGTAGTTTCCGATAGGCATTTCAAAAATAGGTGTCGATAGGCATTTCAGATATAGGTGTCGATAGGCATTTCAGATATAGGTGTCGATAGGCATTTCAGATATGATTGCCGATAGGCATTTCAAATATAGGTGCTGATAGGCATTTCAGATGTAGTTTCCGATAGGCATTTCAAAAATAGGTGTCGATAGGCATTTCAGATATAGGTGTCGATAGGCATTTCAGATATAGGTGTCGATAGGCATTTCAGATATAGGTGTCGATAGGCATTTCAGATATAGGTGTCGATAGGCATTTCAGATATAGGTGTCGGTAGGCATTTCAGATATAGGTGTCGATAGGCATTTCAGATATAGGTGTCGATAGGCATTTCAGATATAGGTGTCGATAGGCATTTCAGATATAGGTGCCGATAGGCATTTCAGATATAGTTGCCGATTGGCATTTTAAAAATTGGTGCCGATAGACATTTCAGATATAGAAGCCGATAGGCATTTCAAATATAGGTGCCGATAGGCATTCCAGATATGGTTGCCGATAGGCATATCAAATATAGGTGCTGATAGGCATTTCAGATGTAGTTTCCGATAGGCATTTCAAAAATAGGTGTCGATAGGCATTTCAGATATAGGTGTCGATAGGCATTTCAGATATAGGTGTCGATAGGCATTTCAGATATAGGTGTCGATAGGCATTTCAGATGTAGGTGTCGATAGGCATTTCAGATATAGGTGTCGATAGGCATTTCAGATATAGGTGTCGATAGGCATTTCAGATATAGGTGCCGATAGGCATTTCAGATATAGTTGCCGATTGGCATTTTAAAAATAGGTCCCGTGGGTGATGCTAGACTCCTATCGGGCGCCTCCCCAGGTTGCGGATAGGGGAATGCCTTCCAGATATGGATGGTACCGGGGAAATTAAATACCCGGGGTGGACAAAACTAGCAAAAGGAAGATGATGAGTAACGGAAAAGAAAGTGAGATTACGGAGCAGGAGCACGGAACTCCAGTTCCGGTCGATGTTGTGGGTGATCAAGCAGGCCCCACTCGACCGTCAGCAAGCTACTGCTTAGCATCCTCAGTAGGGAACCAGGCGTGGGTGCAGACATGTATTACTGGAACTTGGAATGTACCTGACCCATTTAAGAGAAGTGATTCTCTGCGAAGGACACCTCCAAGAGGAAGGTCACTCTCATGGGGAGGGGAAACAGAGGAGATAATTGAGAAAGAACAAAGTCAGACGAACATAATTGAAATAGGAGAGATGAGTACTACAGCAGGAGCAACAAGCATCATTTATGAAGAAGGCGAAATAAAAGGTCCTACACTGAAAGAAATGACGCCGCGACTGAGGGGAGATGAATACGCTCCCCTGTTTTCACGAGCAGCCAATGATCAGAGCGGAGACTATTTGGTTATAGCTGGAAACGAGGCGAGGAGACTTGGAAGGTTAATTGACGAAATGCGGGAGTTCGTAACAACTAACAAGAATGTCCATAAAAAGGTGAAAACGCTGTCGAAGGACCTGAGTAATGTCTGGTCGAGAGCCAAATGGCAGAGCCGGAACAAGGCCGATGACATAGTGCGAGCACAGGTAGCTGAAGTAATGACGCAAACATCGCCAATGTTCGCGCAAAAGACATCGGTCCCGATGGCTAAGAGACCTCTTGGATCCCCAGAGGAGATGAAGAATGATGAGAAGAGAAGGAAGGAGGCTCCGAGAATTACATTGATGGAACCACCGCCCAGAAATGAGCATACTCCCGCGAGTACGGATACCCAGGACTGGAATGAAGTCAAAGCGAGAGGTAAGAGGAAGAAGGTGGATTCTCCCCCTGAGGGTGCTGCGATCAGCAAGGAACTCCTACTCCCTAACAAAGTGAACGGAAGATCAAGGGGAAATGGTACCGGAAAAAGGGGACGTCAGCGCAACGATGCCATAATAATTAGGAAAAAAATCGGAGAGGAAACATCTTATGCTGAGATCCTCACTAGCATCAAAAGTGACCCACAACTGCAAAATATTGGCACTTCAGTTACCAAGATTAGGAGGACAGTGACTGGAGATCTCCTGTTGACACTTGGTGGAAGTGGAGGACCTGAGACAGAAGAATGTGCTCAAAAGCTTAGAACCTCACTGGCTAATAAAGCCGAAGTCTGGGGCCGCACGCCCATGACAGAACTACAGATCCGAGATCTGGATGAGTCCACCACTCCAGAAGAGGTGAAGACAGCTCTTAAAAAACTGATAGATGCGGAGGAGCCCCATACAGGAGAGATCACGGTGCGCCTGCGGCCTGCCTATGGACATACCCAGACGGCCAGAGTAAGACTGCCATTGCAAATGGCAGGAAAGATAGATGTAGCAGTGAAATTCAAGATCGGCTGGGTCTCATGTAGAGTGAGACAAGTGGAGCGAGCCTTGCGATGTTATAAATGCTGGGGTTCGGGACACATCGCTGCCCGCTGCACGGGCACAGTGGATCGATCGAAGGACTGCATGCGGTGTGGACGCCAAGGCCACATGGCAAAAGAGTGCGACAGAAACTCTAAGCGACCAACTCTGGATACAGGAAGAGAACCGAAAGGAGATACTGGAGGAGGCCAGCTGCGCACAGGTCATGAAGGGTCTGCAGCTTAACCTTAACCGAAGTCATATAGCGCAGGACTTGCTTTTGCAAACTGTGCGCACAGAAGGCGTAGACATCGCGTTCCTATGTGAACAAAGCAGACCGATGACAAAGGGTGAATGGATTGCCGACCCCTCCAATAGAGCGGCGATATGGATCTGTGGACAACAAAAAAGAGGCAAGGAGAGAAGCAGGGCTGGAATGGGGTATGTCCATGCGGAGATTGATGGCATACACTGCTTCAGCTGCTATGCATCTCCTAATGACCCGATGCCAGTATACGAGGCCTTCCTACACGCTCTAGTGTCGGACGCGCGGGCACTAAAACCCCTCATCATTGCTGGAGATTTCAATTCCTGGGCCGTGGAGTGGGGAAGCAGGCATACTAACCAGAGAGGAAAGCTGCTTCTGGAGGCACTTGTATTGCTAGACGTAGTGGTGGTTAATGAGGGATGTGAGCACACCTTTATCGGTAATAGAGGTAACTCCACAATAGATGTCACGTTCGCTTCCCCCATATTACACCGTAGGGGGTTCAACTGGGTGGTTAGCCAGGAGTACACAAATAGTGACCATCTGGCCATCAAATGGACACTACTGGAGGAGTCTCAAACTAAGCCATTGAGAGGAGTCACAAGACCACCTGTGGTCAAATGGAAGAGTAAGGATTGGAAACTGGACGAATACGCAGCGGCACTAGACATGAGTCTCTCAAAGGACCTCACACTTGATAACAAGACAGCATGCGAGGCTGTCGAAACAATCATGGGTAAAGTGACGTGGGCTTGTGATGCTACCATGCCACGCGCCAGTGTCTCAAATATGCACACTCCCGCATACTGGTGGAGCGAGAAAATTGCCACATGCAGAAGTGAATGTCTAAGGACAAGGAGACTTTATCAGCGAGCGCTTGGTAAGGGAAAGCCAGTAGACATCCTCCGGAATGCTCACAAATGCGCTAAGAAAGAGCTTAAAAAGCTGATATATGACAGCAAAAGACACTGCTGGGAAGAAGTGTGTGCTGAACTTAACCATAACCCCTGGGGTAAAGCATACAAGATTGTGACAAAGAAGCTACAGAAACAGCAACCTATAATGAAACCCAAGGAAATTGATGAAATTGTTGAGACCTTATTTCCAAGGAACCAAGTTACAAGTTTCAAAATTCGAGAAAAAGAACATCACCAACAGAACATCTCGGTTAGTGACTCAGAACTTAAACTGGCGAGCAGAAACATTGGGCTAAATAAGGCCCCTGGCATGGACGGGATACCGAACGTGGCCCTGTTAGCGGCGATGCGACTCAAGCCAGCGATGTTCTCCAGCGTCTTCGAGAGATGTCTCAGCGAAGGAATATTCCCAGAGCGGTGGAAGAGACAACGATTGGTACTCGTGCCTAAACCAGGGAAATCGCCTGGAGATCCATCAGCATACAGGCCTTTATGCATGCTGGACACAGCTGGGAAGGTACTGGAGAAGATATTGCAGAATAGACTGGCTAAACATATAGATGGGAAGCTATCAGACAGACAGTATGGATTTAGAACCGGTAGATCCACCACCGATGCTATTGCACGAGTAGTAGACACGGCAAAGAAGGCAGTGTGGGGTAGCAAAGAGCGTAGGGTTAATAGCTGCAGGAGACCTTATTGCCTAGTTGTCACTCTGGACATAAAGAATGCCTTTAACTCGGCTCGGTGGGACCGAATATGGCACCAACTGGAGGAGAGATTCGACATTCCAGCCTATCTCAAGAAGATTATTGCCAGTTATTTAACAAACAGGGTACTATGGGTCGATACGACAGAGGGAGTGAAACGATACAATCTAACTACCGGGGTCCCACAAGGATCGGTACTGGGACCGACTCTTTGGAACGTCCTTTATGACGGACTACTGAGGGAAGATATGCCACCGGATGTTGAACTCGTTGCGTACGCGGATGACCTTGCAGCGATTATCATCGGAGAGAAGGATGATCTCCAAGAAGTATTCCAAGAAGTGATGAGAAGGGTGGGACACTGGATGAAGAAGAACGGACTGTCTCTAGCCATCCAAAAGACTGAGGCTGTTCTCATCACTGGTAAAAAGAAGCGGGAGAACATCTCACTGAGGTATGGGGACCACACCATAGGCACACAACCTTCTATCAGATATTTAGGAGTACAGCTTGACCAAAGGTTAAGTTTCAGACAACACCTGCAATATACAGGCGAAAAGGCGGGAAAAACCATAAAGGCTATTGCCAGAATCCTTCCCAATATCGGCGGACCATGCCAAAACAAACGGAGGATATTAGCTGGAGTGGGTACGTCAGTACTACTCTATGGAGCGCCCATATGGGCTGAGGCCTTGAATGGCCCCTCTTTCCGTAGGCTGATATGTCCAACCTACCGACAAGGGGCAATAAGGGTGACATCCGCCTATAGGACGATATCTGGCGAGGCGGTGTTGGTGATCGCGGGATTCCCACCGATCGAATTACTAGCTAAAGAGAGAAGGAGCCAATATATCAGGAAACATGGACTTAAGGAGGAGACTGGAGACATAGATGGGCAATGGGACAGAGGGAAAACAATCCTGGAATGGCAGGCAAGATGGGACAACGCGACCAAGGGAAGGTGGACGCATAAACTTATCCCTGATATAGGGAAGTGGGTGCACAGGAAACACGGCCAGGTTGATTTCTACCTCACACAGCTACTGTCTGGACATGGAGGCTTCAGGCAATATTTGACGAGGATAGGGGTCGGAAACACCTCGGAGTGTCCAACTTGCCTTGAGCAAGTTGAGAGTGCAGAGCACGTACTACTTGACTGCGTGCGTTTTGATAAAGAACGGAGGAAACTGGAATGTAGCATGGGTGCCGCACTCACCACTGGAAATTATGTCAGCACTATGTTGCGTTCCGCAAAAGATTGGAAGGCTGGCCATGAATATGCCGTGGCAGTCATTAAAACTCTCAAGAGAGAGGAAGAGTAACGGCAACGTTAAGCTTACTGCGCAGCTAATTGTCGTACGAGATCGGAGAAACGGCTGATAAAGCCATAGCTCCCCTCCCGCGAAGGAATGACAGACCGTCGGTGCCGCGGGAGGGACAAAGGAGCTAGATGGAGGGGGTTTTAGTGGGTAGGGGGCCCTGTTCCGATTCCCACACTACCCAGGCCATCATCGTTGGGTGTCCGTAAAAAGGATTTCCCCCTCCCCAAAAAAAAAAAAAAAAAAAAAAAAAAAAAAAAAAAAAAAGGCATTTCAGATATAGAAGCCGATAGGCATTTCAAAAATATAGGTGCCGATAAGCATTCCAGATATAGTTGCCGATAGGCATTTCAAATATAGGTGCTGATAGGCATTTCATATGTACTTTCCGATAGGCATTTCAAAAATAGGTGCCGATAGGCATTTCAGATATAGGTGTCGATAGGCATTTCAGATATAGGTGTCGATAGGCATTTCAGATATAGGTGTCGATAGGTATTTCAGATATAGGTGTCGATAGGCATTTCAGATATAGGTGTCGATAGGCATTTATGATATAGGTGTCGATAGGCATTTCAGATATAGGTGTCGATAGGCATTTCAGATATAGGTGCCGATAGGCATTTCAGATATAGTTGCCGATTGGCATTTTAAAAATAGGTGCCGATAGGCATTTCAGATATAGAAGCCGATAGGCATTTCAAATATAGGTGCCGATAGGCATTCCAAATATGGTTGCCGATAGGCATTTCAAATATAGGTGCTGATAGGCATTTCAGATGTAGTTTCCGATAGGCATTTCAAAAATAGGTGTCGATAGGCATTTCAGATATTGGTGTCGATAGGCATTTCAGATATAGGTGTCGATAGGCATTTCAGATATAGGTGTCGATAGGCATTTCAGATATAGGTGTCGATAGGCATTTCAGATATAGGTGTCGATAGGCATTTCAGATATAGGTGTCGATAGGCATTTCAGATATAGGTGTCGATAGGCATTTCAGATATAGGTGTCGATAGGCATTTCAGATATAGGTGCCGATAGGCATTTCAGATATAGTTGCCGATTGGCATTTTAAAAATAGGTGACGATAGGCATTTCAGATATAGAAGCCGATAGGCATTTCAAATATAGGTGCCGATAGGCATTCCAGATATGGTTGCCGATAGGCATTTCAAATTTAGGTGCTGATAGGCATTTCAGATGTAGTTTCCGATAGGCATTTCAAAAATAGGTGTCGATAGGCATTTCAGATATAGGTGTCGATAGGCATTTCAGATATAGGTGTCGATAGGCATTTCAGATATAGGTGTCGATAGGCATTTCAGATATAGGTGTCGATAGGCATTTCAGATATAGGTGTCGATAGGCATTTCAGATATAGGTGTCGATAGGCATTTCAGATATAGGTGCCGATAGGCATTTCAGATATAGTTGCCGATTGGCATTTTAAAAATAGGTGCCGATAGGCATTTCAGATATAGAAGCCGATGGGCATTTCAAATATAGGTGCCGATAGGCATTCCAGATATGGTTGCCGATAGGCATTTCAAATATAGGTGCTGATAGGCATTTCAGATGTAGTTTCCGATAGGCATTTCAAAAATAGGTGTCGATAGGCATTTCAGATATAGGTGTCGATAGGCATTTCAGATATAGGTGTCGATTGGCATTTCAGATATAGGTGTCGATAGGCATTTCAGATATAGGTGTCGATAGGCATTTCAGATATAGGTGTCGATAGGCATTTCAGATATAGGTGTCGATAGGCATTTCAGATGTAGGTGTCGATAGGCATTTCAGATATAGGTGCCGATAGGCATTTCAGATATATTTGCCGATTGGCATTTTAAAAAAAGGTGCCGATAGGCATTTCAGATATAGAAGCCGATAGGTATTTCAAATATAGGTGTCGATAGGCATTCCAGATATGGTTGCCGATAGGCATTTCAAATATAGGTGCTGATAGGCATTTCAGATGTAGTTTCCGATAGGCATTTCAAAAATAGGTGCCGATAGGCATTTCAGATATAGGTGCCGATAGGCATTTCAGATAAAGTTGCCGATTGCCATTTTAAAAATAGGTGCCGATAGGCATTTCAGATATAGAAGCAGAGAGGCATTTCAAATATAGGTGCCGATAGGCATTCCAGATATGGTTGCCGATAGGCATTTCAAATATAGGTGCTGATAGGCATTTCAGATGTAGTTTCCGATAGGCATTTCAAAAATTGATGCCGATAGGCATTTCAGATATAGGTGCCGATAGGCTTTTCAGATATAGTTGCCGATTGGCATTTTAAAAATAGGTGCCGATAGGCATTTCAGATATAGAAGCCGATAGGTATTTCAAATATAGGTGTCGATAGGCATTTCAGATATGGTTGCCGATAGGCATTTCAAATATAGGTGCTGATAGGCATTTCAGATGTAGTTTCCGATAGGCAAATAAAAAAATAGGTGCCGATAGGCATTTCAGATATAGGTGCCGATAGGCATTTTAGATATAGTTGCCGATTGGCATTTTAAAAATAGGTGCCGATAGGCATTTTAGATGTAGTTTCCGATAGGCATTTCAAAAATAGGTGCCGATAGGCATTTCAGATATAGGTGCCGATAGGCATATCAGATATAGTTGCCGATAGGCATTTAAAATATAGGTGCCGATAGGCATTTCAAATATAGGTGTCGATAGGCATTTCAGATATGAATGCCGAAAGGCATTTCAGATATAGGTGCCGATAGGCATTTCTGATGTGGTTGCCGATAGGCATTTCAAATATAGGTGCTGATAGGCATTTCAGATGTAGTTTCCGATAGGCATTTCAAAAATAGGTGTCAATAGGCATTTCAGATATAGGTGCCGATAGGCATTTCAGATATAGTTGCCGATTGGCATTTTAAAAATAGGTGCCGATAGGCATTTCAGATATAGAAGTCGATAGGCATTTCAAATATAGGTGCCGATAGGCATTCCAGATATGGTTGCCGATAGGCATTTCAAATATAGGTCCTGATAGGCATTTCAGATGTAGTTTCCGATAGGCATTTCAAAAATAGGTGCCGATAGGCATTTCAGATATAGGTGCCGATAGGCATTTCAGACATGGTTGCCGATTGGCATTTTAAAAATAGGTGCCGATAGGCATTTCAGATATAGAAGCCGATAGGCATTTCAAATATAGGTGCCGATAGGCATTCAAGATATGGTTGCCGATAGGCATTTCAAATATAGGTGCTGATAGGCATTTCAGATGTAGTTTCCGATAGGCATTTCAAAAATAGGTGCCGATAGGCATTTCAGATATAGGTGCCGATAGGCATTTCAGATATAGTTGCCGATTGGCATTTTAAAAATAGGTGCCGATAGGCATTTCAGATATAGAAGCCGATAGGCATTTTAAATATAGGTGCCGATAGGCATTCCAGATATCATTGCCGATAGGCATTTCAAATATGGGTGCTGATAGGCATTTCAGATGTAGTTTCCGATAGGCATTAAAAAAATTGGTGCCGATAGGCATTTCAGATATAGGTGCCGATAGGCATTTCAGATATAGTTGCCGATTGGCATTTTAAAAATAGGTGCAGATAGGCATTTCAGATATAGAAGCCGATAGGTATTTCAAATATAGGTGTCGATAGGCAATTCAGATATGGTTGCCGATAGGCATTTCAAATATAGGTGCTGATAGGCATTTCAAATGTAGTTTCCGATAGGCATTTCAAAAATAGGTGCCGATAGGCATTTCAGATATAGGTGCCGATAGGCATTTCAGATATAGTTGCCGATTGGCATTTTAAAAATAGGTGCCGATAGGCATTTCAGATATAGAAGCCGATAGGCATTTAAAATATAGGTGCCGATAGGCATTCCAGATATGGTTGCCGATAGGCATTTCAAATATAGGTGCTGATAAGCATTTCAGATGTAGTTTACGATAGGCATTTCAAAAATAGGTGCCGATAGGCATTTCAGATATAGGTGCCGATAGGCATTTCAGATATAGTTGTCAATTGGCATTTTAAAAATAAGTGCCGATAGGCATTTCAGATATAGAAGCCGATAGGCATTTCAAATATAGGTGCCGATAGGCATTCCAGATATGGTTGCCGATAGGCATTTCAAATATAGGTGCTTATAGGCAGTTTAGATGTAGTTTCCGATAGGCATTTCAAAAATTGATGCCGATAGGCATTTCAGATATAGGTGCCGATGGGCATTTCAGATATAGTTGCCGATTGGCATTTTAAAAACAGGTGCCGATAGGCATTTCAGATATAGAGGCCGATAGGTATTTCAAATATAGGTGTTGATAGGCATTTTAGATATGGTTGCCGATAGGCATTTCAAATATAGGGGCAGATAGGCATTTCAGATGTAGTTTCCGAAAGGCATTTCAAAAATAGGTGCCGATAGGCATTTCAGATATAGGTGCCGATAGGCATTTCAAATATAGGTGCTGATAGGCATTTTAGATGTAGTTACCGATAGGCATTTCAAAAATTGATGCCGATAGGTATTTAAGATATAGGTGCCGATAGGCATTTCAGATATAGTTGCCGATTGGCATTTTAAAAATAGGTGCCGATAGGCATTTCAGATATATAAGCCGATAGGTATTTCAAATATAGGTGTCGATAGGCATTTTAGATATGGTTGCCGATAGGCATTTTGAATATAGGTGCTGATAGGCATTTCAGATGTAGTTTCCGATAGGCAAATAAAAAAATAGGTGCCGATAGGCATTTCAGATATAGGTGCCGATAGGCATTTCAGATATAGTTGCCGATTGGCATTTTAAAAATAGGTGCCGATAGGCATTTTAGATGTAGTTTCCGATAGGCATTTCAAAAATAGGTGCCGATAGGCATTTCAGATATAGGTGCCGATAGGCATATCAGATATAGTTGCCGATAGGCATTTAAAATATAGGTGCCGATAGGCATTTCAAATATAGGTGTCGATAGGCATTTCAGATATAAGTGCCGATAGGCATTTCTGATGTGGTTGCCGATAGGCATTTCAAATATAGGTGCTGATAGGCATTTCAGATGTAGTTTCCGATAGGCATTTCAAAAATAGGTGTCGATAGGCATTTCAGATATAGGTGCCGATAGGCATTTCAGATATAGTTGCCGATAGGCATTTTAAAAATAGGTGCCGATAGGCATTTCAGATATAGAAGCCGATAGGCATTTTAAATATAGGTGCCGATAGGCATTCCAGATATGGTTGCCGATAGGCATTTCAAATATAGGTGCTGATAGGCATTTCAGATGTAGTTTCCGATAGGCATTTCAAAAATAGGTGTCGATAGGCATTTCAGATATAGGTGTCGATAGGCATTTCAGATATAGGTGTCGATTGGCATTTCAGATATAGGTGTCGATAGGCATTTCAGATATAGGTGTCGATAGGCATTTCAGATATAGGTGTCGATAGGCATTTCAGATATAGGTGTCGATAGGCATTTCAGATATAGGTGTCGATAGGCATTTCAGATATAGGTGTCGATAGGCATTTCAGATATAGGTGCCGATAGGCATTTCAGATATAGTTGCCGATTGGCATTTTAAAAATAGGTGCCGATAGGCATTTCAGATATAGAAGCCGATAGGCATTTCAAATATAGGTGCCGATAGGCATTCCAGATATGGTTGCCGATAGGCATTTCAAATTTAGGTGCTGATAGGCATTTCAGATGTAGTTTCCGATAGGCATTTCAAAAATAGGTGTCGATAGGCATTTCAGATATAGGTGTCGAAAGGCATTTCAGATATAGGTGTCGATAGGCATTTCAGATATAGGTGTCGATAGGCATTTCAGATATAGGTGTCGATAGGCATTTCAGATATAGGTGTCGATAGGCATTTCAGATATAGGTGTCGATAGGCATTTCAGATATAGGTGTAGATAGGCATTTCAGATATAGGTGCCGATAGGCATTTCAGACATAGTTGCCGATTGGCATTTTAAAAATAGGTGCCGATAGGCATTTCAGATATAGAAGCCGATAAGCATTTCAAATATAGGTGCCGATAGGCATTCCAGATATGGTTGCCGATAGGCATTTCAAATATAGGTGCTGATAGGCATTTCAGATGTAGTTTCCGATAGGCATTTCAAAAATAGGTGTCGATAGGCATTTCAGATATAGGTGTCGATAGGCATTTCAGATATAGGTGTCGATAGGCATTTCAGATATAGGTGTCGATAGGCATTTCAGATATAGGTGTCGATAGGCATTTTAGCTATAGGTGTCGATAGGCATTTCAGATAGAGGTGTCGATAGGCATTTCAGATATAGGTGTCGATAGGCATTTCAGATATAGGTGCCGATAGGCATTTCAGATATAGTTGCCGATTGGCATTTTAAAAATAGGTGCCGATAGGCATTTCAGATATAAAAGCCGATAGGCATTTCAAATATAGGTGCCGATAGGCATTCCAGATATGGTTGCCGATAGGCATTTCAAATATAGGTGCTGATAGGCATTTCAGATGTAGTTTCCGATAGGCATTTCAAAAATAGGTGTCGATAGGCATTTCAGATATAGGTGTCGATAGGCATTTCAGATATAGGTGTCGATAGGCATTTCAGATATAGGTGTCGATAGGCATTTCAGATATAGGTGTCGATAGGCATTTCAGATATAGGTGTCGATAGGCATTTCAGATATAGGTGTCGATAGGCATTTCAGATATAGGTGCCGATAGGCATTTCAGATATAGTTGCCGATTGGCATTTTAAAAATAGGTGCCGATAGGCATTTCAGATATAGAAGCCGATAGGCATTTCAAATATAGGTGCCGATAGGCATTTCAGATATGGTTGCCGATAGGCATTTCAAATATAGGTGCTGATAGGCATTTCAGATGTAGTTTCCGATAGGCATTTCAAAAATAGGTGTCAATAGGCATTTCAGATATAGGTGTCGATAGGCATTTCAGATATAGGTGTCGATAGGCATTTCAGATATAGGTGTCGATAGGCATTTCAGATATAGGTGTCGATAGGCATTTCAGATATAGGTGTCGATAGGCATTTCAGATATAGGTGTCGATAGGCATTTCAGATATAGGTGTCGATAGGCATTTCAGATATAGGTGTCGATAGGCATTTCAGATATAGGTGCCGATAGGCATTTCAGATATAGTTGCCGATTGGCATTTTAAAAATAGGTGCCGATAGGCATTTCAGATATAGAAGCCGATAGGCATTTCAAATATAGGTGCCGATAGGCATTCCAGATATGGTTGCCGATAGGCATTTCAAATATAGGTGCTGATAGGCATTTAAGATGTAGTTTCCGATAGGCATTTCAAAAATAGGTGTCGATAGGCATTTCAGATATAGGTGTCGATAGGCATTTCAGATATAGGTGTCGATAGGCATTTCAGATATAGGTGTCGATAGGCATTTCAGATATAGGTGTCGATAGGCATTTCAGATATAGGTGCCGATAGGCATTTTTAGATATAGTTGCCGATTGGCATTTTAAAAATAGGTGCCGATAGGCATTTCAGATATAGAAGCCGATAGGCATTTCAAATATAGGTGCCGATAGGCATTCCAGATATGGTTGCCGATAGGCATTTCAAATATAGGTGCTGATAGGCATTTCAGATGTAGTTTCCGATAGGCATTTCAAAAATAGGTGTTGATAGGCATTTCAGATATAGGTGTCGATAGGCATTTCAGATATAGGTGTCGATAGGCATTTCAGATATAGGTGTCGATAGGCATTTCAGATATAGGTGTCGATAGGCATTTCAGATATAGGTGTCGATAGGCATTTCAGATATAGGTGTCGATAGGCATTCCAGATATAGGTGTCGATAGGCATTTCAGATATAGGTGCCGATAGGCATTTCAGATTTAGTTGCCGATTGGCATTTTAAAAATAGGTGCCGATAGGCATTTCAGATATAGAAGCCGTTAGGCATTTCAAATATAGGTGCCGATAGGCATTCCAGATATGGTTGCCGATAGGCATTTCAAATATAGGTGCTGATAGGCATTTCAGATGTAGTTTCCGATAGGCATTTCAAAAATAGGTGTCGATAGGCATTTCAGATATAGGTGTCGATAGGCATTTCAGATATAGGTGTCGATAGGCATTTCAGATATAGGTGTCGATAGGCATTTCAGATATAGGTGTCGATAGGCATTTCAGATATAGGTGTCGATAGGCATTTCAGATATAGGTGTCGATAGGCATTTCAGATATAGGTGTCGATAGGCATTTCAGATATAGGTGCCGATAGGCATTTCAGATATAGTTGCCGATTGGCATTTTAAAAATAGGTGCCGATAGGCATTTTAGAAATAGAAGCCGATAGGCATTTCAAATATAGGTGCCGATAAGCATTCCAGATATGGTTGCCGATAGGCATTTCAAATATAGGTGCTGATAGGCATTTCAGATGTAGTTTCCGATAGGCATTTCAAAAATAGGTGTCGATAGGCATTTCAGATATAGGTGTCGATAGGCATTTCAGATATAGGTGTCGATAGGCATTTCAGATATAGGTGTCGATAGGCATTTCAGATATAGGTGTCGATAGGCATTTCAGATATAGGTGTCGATAGGCATTTCAGATATAGGTGTCGATAGGCATTTCAGATATAGGTGTCGATAGGCATTTCAGATATAGGTGTCGATAGGCATTTCAGATATAGGTGCCGATAGGCATTTCAGATATAGTTGCCGATTGGCATTTTAAAAATAGGTGCCGATAGGCATTTCAGATATAGAAGCCAATAGGCATTTCAAATATAGGTGCCGATAGGCATTCCAGATATGGTTGCCGATAGGCATTTCAAATATAAGTGCTGCTGGCATTTCAGATGTAGTTTCCGATAGGCATTTCAAAAATAGGTGTCGATAGGCATTTCAGATATAGGTGTCGATAGGCTTTTCAGATATAGGTGTCGATAGGCATTTCAGATATAGGTGTCGATAGGCATTTCAAATATAGGTGTCGATAGGCATTTCAGATATAGGTGTCGATAGGCATTTCAGATATAGGTGTCGATAGGCATTTCAGATATAGGTGTCGATAGGCATTTCAGATATAGGTGTCGATAGGCATTTCAGATATAGGTGTCGATAGGCATTTCAGATATAGGTGCCGATAGGCATTTCAGATATAGTTGCCGATTGGCATTTTAAAAATAGGTGCCGATAGGCATTTCAGATATAGAAGCCGATAGGCATTTCAAATATAGGTGCCGATAGGCATTCCAGATATGGTTGCCGATAGGCATTTCAAATTTAGGTGCTGATAGGCATTTCAGATGTAGTTTCCGATAGGCATTTCAAAAATAGGTGTCGATAGGCATTTCAGATATAGGTGTCGAAAGGCATTTCAGATATAGGTGTCGATAGGCATTTCAGATATAGGTGTCGATAGGCATTTCAGATATAGGTGTCGATAGGCATTTCAGATATAGGTGTCGATAGGCATTTCAGATATAGGTGTCGATAGGCATTTCAGATATAGGTGTAGATAGGCATTTCAGATATAGGTGCCGATAGGCATTTCAGATATAGTTGCCGATTGGCATTTTAAAAATAGGTGCCGATAGGCATTTCAGATATAGAAGCCGATAGGCATTTCAAATATAGGTGCCGATAGGCATTCCAGATATGGTTGCCGATAGGCATTTCAAATATAGGTGCTGATAGGCATTTCAGATGTAGTTTCCGATAGGCATTTCAAAAATAGGTGTCGATAGGCATTTCAGATATAGGTGTCGATAGGCATTTCAGATATAGGTGTCGATAGGCATTTCAGATATAGGTGTCGATAGGCATTTCAGATATAGGTGTCGATAGGCATTTTAGCTATAGGTGTCGATAGGCATTTCAGATAGAGGTGTCGATAGGCATTTCAGATATAGGTGTCGATAGGCATTTCAGATATAGGTGCCGATAGGCATTTCAGATATAGTTGCCGATTGGCATTTTAAAAATAGGTGCCGATAGGCATTTCAGATATAAAAGCCGATAGGCATTTCAAATATAGGTGCCGATAGGCATTCCAGATATGGTTGCCGATAGGCATTTCAAATATAGGTGCTGATAGGCATTTCAGATGTAGTTTCCGATAGGCATTTCAAAAATAAGTGTCGATAGGCATTTCAGATATAGGTGTCGATAGGCATTTCAGATATAGGTGTCGATAGGCATTTCAGATATAGGTGTCGATAGGCATTTCAGATATAGGTGTCGATAGGCATTTCAGATATAGGTGTCGATAGGCATTTCAGATATAGGTGTCGATAGGCATTTCAGATATAGGTGCCGATAGGCATTTCAGATATAGTTGCCGATTGGCATTTTAAAAATAGGTGCCGATAGGCATTTCAGATATAGAAGCCGATAGGCATTTCAAATATAGGTGCCGATAGGCATTCCAGATATGGTTGCCGATAGGCATTTCAAATATAGGTGCTGATAGGCATTTCAGATGTAGTTTCCGATAGGCATTTCAAAAATAGGTGTCGATAGGCATTTCAGATATAGGTGTCGATAGGCATTTCAGATATAGGTGTCGATAGGCATTTCAGATATAGGTGTCGATAGGCATTTCAGATATAGGTGTCGATAGGCATTTCAGATATAGGTGTCGATAGGCATTTCAGATATAGGTGTCGATAGGCATTTCAGATATAGGTGTCGATAGGCATTTCAGATATAGGTGTCGATAGGCATTTCAGATATAGGTGCCGATAGGCATTTCAGATATAGTTGCCGATTGGCATTTTAAAAATAGGTGCCGATAGGCATTTCAGATATAGAAGCCGATAGGCATTTCAAATATAGGTGCCGATAGGCATTCCAGATATGGTTGCCGATAGGCATTTCAAATATAGGTGCTGATAGGCATTTCAGATGTAGTTTCCGATAGGAATTTCAAAAATAGGTGTCGATAGGCATTTCAGATATAGGTGTCGATAGGCATTTCAGATATAGGTGTCGATAGGCATTTCAGATATAGGTGTCGATAGGCATTTCAGATATAGGTGTCGATAGGCATTTCAGATATAGGTGCCGATAGGCATTTCAGATATAGTTGCCGATTGGCATTTTAAAAATAGGTGCCGATAGGCATTTCAGATATAGAAGCCGATAGGCATTTCAAATATAGGTGCCGATAGGCATTCCAGATATGGTTGCCGATAGGCATTTCAAATATAGGTGCTGATAGGCATTTCAGATGTAGTTTCCGATAGGCATTTCAAAAATAGGTGTCGATAGGCATTTCAGATATAGGTGTCGATAGGCATTTCAGATATAGGTGTCGATAGGCATTTCAGATATAGGTGTCGATAGGCATTTCAGATATAGGTGTCGATAGGCATTTCAGATATAGGTGTCGATAGGCATTTCAGATATAGGTGTCGATAGGCATTCCAGATATAGGTGTCGATAGGCATTTCAGATATAGGTGCCGATAGGCATTTCAGATATAGTTGCCGATTGGCATTTTAAAAATAGGTGCCGATAGGCATTTCAGATATAGAAGCCGTTAGGCATTTCAAATATAGGTGCCGATAGGCATTCCAGATATGGTTGCCGATAGGCATTTCAAATATAGGTGCTGATAGGCATTTCAGATGTAGTTTCCGATAGGCATTTCAAAAATAGGTGTCGATAGGCATTTCAGATATAGGTGTCGATAGGCATTTCAGATATAGGTGTCGATAGGCATTTCAGATATAGGTGTCGATAGGCATTTCAGATATAGGTGTCGATAGGCATTTCAGATATAGGTGTCGATAGGCATTTCAGATATAGGTGTCGATAGGCATTTCAGATATAGGTTTCGATAGGCATTTCAGATATAGGTGCCGATAGGCATTTCAGATATAGTTGCCGATTGGCATTTTAAAAATAGGTGCCGATAGGCATTTTAGAAATAGAAGCCGATAGGCATTTCAAATATAGGTGCCGATAAGCATTCCAGATATGGTTGCCGATAGGCATTTCAAATATAGGTGCTGATAGGCATTTCAGATGTAGTTTCCGATAGGCATTTCAAAAATAGGTGTCGATAGGCATTTCAGATATAGGTGTCGATAGGCATTTCAGATATAGGTGTCGATAGGCATTTCAGATATAGGTGTCGATAGGCATTTCAGATATAGGTGTCGATAGGCATTTCAGATATAGGTGTCGATAGGCATTTCAGATATAGGTGTCGATAGGCATTTCAGATATAGGTGTCGATAGGCATTTCAGATATAGGTGTCGATAGGCATTTCAGATATAGGTGCCGATAGGCATTTCAGATATAGTTGCCGATTGGCATTTTAAAAATAGGTGCCGATAGGCATTTCAGATATAGAAGCCAATAGGCATTTCAAATATAGGTGCCGATAGGCATTCCAGATATGGTTGCCGATAGGCATTTCAAATATAAGTGCTGCTGGCATTTCAGATGTAGTTTCCGATAGGCATTTCAAAAATAGGTGTCGATAGGCATTTCAGATATAGGTGTCGATAGGCTTTTCAGATATAGGTGTCGATAGGCATTTCAGATATAGGTGTCGATAGGCATTTCAAATATAGGTGTCGATAGGCATTTCAGATATAGGTGTCGATAGGCATTTCAGATATAGGTGTCGATAGGCATTTCAGATATAGGTGTCGATAGGCATTTCAGATATAGGTGCCGATAGGCATTTCAGATATAGTTGCCGATTGGCATTTTAAAAATAGGTGCCGATAGGCATTTCAGATATAGGTGCCGATAGGCATTTCAGATATAGTTGCCGATTGGCATTTTAAAAATAGGTGCCGATAGGCATTTCAGATATAGAAGCCGATAGGCATTTCAAATATAGGTGCCGATAGGCATTCCAGATATGGTTGCCGATAGGCATTTCAAATATAAGTGCTGCTGGCATTTCAGATGTAGTTTCCGATAGGCATTTCAAAAATAGGTGCCGATAGGCATTTCAGACATGGTTGCCGATTGGCTTTTTAAAAATAGGTGCCGATAGGCATTTCAGATATAGAAGCCGATAGGCATTTCAAATATAGGTGCCGATAGGCATTCAAGATATGGTTGCCGATAGGCATTTCAAATATAGGTGCTGATAGGCATTTCAGATGTAGTTTCCGATAGGCATTTCAAAAATAGGTGCCGATAGGCATTTCAGATATAGGTGCCGATAGGCATTTCAGATATAGTTGCCGATTGGCATTTTAAAAATAGGTGCCGATAGGCATTTCAGATATAGAAGCCGATAGGCATTTTAAATATAGGTGCCGATAGGCATTCCAGATATGGTTGCCGATAGGCATTTCAAATATGGGTGCTGATAGGCATTTCAGATGTAGTTTCCGATAGGCATTAAAAAAATTGGTGCCGATAGGCATTTCAGATATAGGTGCCGATAGGCATTTCAGATATAGTTGCCGATTGGCATTTTAAAAATAGGTGCAGATAGGATTTCAGATATAGAAGCCGATAGGTATTTCAAATATAGGTGTCGATAGGCAATTCAGATATGGTTGCCGATAGGCATTTCAAATATAGGTGCTGATAGGCATTTCAAATGTAGTTTCCGATAGGCATTTCAAAAATAGGTGCCGATAGGCATTTCAGATATAGGTGCCGATAGGCATTTCAGATATAGTTGCTGATTGGCATTTTAAAAATAGGTGCCGATAGGCATTTCAGATATAGAAGCCGATAGGCATTTCAAATATAGGTGCCGATAGGCATTCCAGATATGGTTGCCGATAGGCATTTCAAATATAGGTGCTGATAAGCATTTCAGATGTAGTTTACGATAGGCATTTCAAAAATAGGTGCCGATAGGCATTTCAGATATAGGTGCCGATAGGCATTTCAGAGATAGTTGCCAATTGGCATTTTAAAAATAAGTGCCGATAGGCATTTCAGATATAGAAGCCGATAGGCATTTCAAATATAGGTGCCGATAGGCATTCCAGATATGGTTGCCGATAGGCATTTCAAATATAGGTGCTTATAGGCAGTTTAAATGTAGTTTCCGATAGGCATTTCAAAAATTGATGCCGATAGGCATTTCAGATATAGGTGCCGATAGGCATTTCAGATATAGTTGCCGATTGGCATTTTAAAAACAGGTGCCGATAGGCATTTCAGATATAGAGGCCGATAGGTATTTCAAATATAGGTGTTGATAGGCATTTTAGATATGGTTGCCGATAGGCATTTCAAATATAGGGGCAGATAGGCATTCCAGATGTAGTTTCCGAAAGGCATTTCAAAAATAGGTGCCGATAGGCATTTCAGATATAGGTGCCGATAGGCATTTCAAATATAGGTGCTGATAGGCATTTTAGATGTAGTTACCGATAGGCATTTCAAAAATTGATGCCGATAGGTATTTAAGATATAGGTGCCGATAGGCATTTCAGATATAGTTGCCGATTGGCATTTTGAAAATAGGTGCCGATAGGCATTTCAGATATATAAGCCGATAGGTATTTCAAATATAGGTGTCGATAGGCATTTTAGATATGGTTGCCGATAGGCATTTTGAATATAAGTGCTGATAGGCATTTCAGATGTAGTTTCCGATAGGCAAATAAAAAAATAGGTGCCGATAGGCATTTCAGATATAAGTGCCGATAGGCATTTCAGATATAGTTGCCGATTGGCATTTAAAAATAGGTGCCGATAGGCATTTTAGATGTAGTTTCGGATAGGCATTTCAAAAATAGGTGCCGATAGGCATTTCAGATATAGGTGGAGATAGGCATATCAGATATAGTTGCCGATAGGCATTTAAAATATAGGTGCCGATAGGCATTTCAAATATAGGTGTCGATAGGCATTTCAGATATAGGTGCCGATAGGCATTTCTGATGTGGTTGCCGATAGGCTGTTCAAATATAGGTGCTGATAGGCATTTCAGATGTAGTTTCCGATTGGCATTTCAAAAATAGGTGTCGATAGGCATTTCAGATATAGGTGCCGATAGGCATTTCAGATATAGTTGCCGATTGGCATTTTAAAAATAGGTGCCGATAGGCATTTCAGATATAGAAGCCGATAGGCATTATAAATATAGGTGCCGATAGGCATTCCAGATATGGTTGCCGATAGGCATTTCAAATATAGGTGCTGATAGGCATTTCAGATGTAGTTTCCGATAGGCATTTCAAAAATAGGTGTCGATAGGCATTTCAGATATAGGTGTCGATAGGCATTTCAGATATAGGTGTCGATTGGCATTTCAGATATAGGTGTCGATAGGCATTTCAGATATAGGTGTCGATAGGCATTTCAGATATAGGTGTCGATAGGCATTTCAGATATAGGTGTCGATAGGCATTTCAGATATAGGTGTCGATAGGCATTTCAGATATAGGTGTCGATAGGCATTTCAGATATAGATGCCGATAGGCATTTCAGATATAGTTGCCGATTGGCATTTTAAAAATAGGTGCCGATAGGCATTTCAGATATAGAAGCCGATAGGCATTTCAAATATAGGTGCCGATAGGCATTCCAGATATGGTTGCCGATAGGCATTTCAAATTTAGGTGCTGATAGGCATTTCAGATGTAGTTTCCGATAGGCATTTCAAAAATAGGTGTCGATAGGCATTTCAGATATAGGTGTCGATAGGCATTTCAGATATAGGTGTCGATAGGCATTTCAGATATAGGTGTCGATAGGCATTTCAGATATAGGTGTCGATAGGCATTTCAGATATAGGTGTCGATAGGCATTTCAGATATAGGTGTCGATAGGCATTTCAGATATAGGTGTAGATAGGCATTTCAGATATAGGTGCCGATAGGCATTTCAGATATAGTTGCCGATTGGCATTTTAAAAATAGGTGCCGATAGGCATTTCAGATATAGAAGCCGATAGGCATTTCAAATATAGGTGCCGATAGGCATTCCAGATATGGTTGCCGATAGGCATTTCAAATATAGGTGCTGATAGGCATTTCAGATGTAGTTTCCGATAGGCATTTCAAAAATAGGTGTCGATAGGCATTTCAGATATAGGTGTCGATAGGCATTTCAGATATAGGTGTCGATAGGCATTTCAGATATAGGTGTCGATAGGCATTTCAGATATAGGTGTCGATAGGCATTTTAGCTATAGGTGTCGATAGGCATTTCAGATAGAGGTGTCGATAGGCATTTCAGATATAGGTGTCGATAGGCATTTCAGATATAGGTGCCGATAGGCATTTCAGATATAGTTGCCGATTGGCATTTTAAAAATAGGTGCCGATAGACATTTCAGATATAAAAGCCGATAGGCATTTCAAATATAGGTGCCGATAGGCATTCCAGATATGGTTGCCGATAGGCATTTCAAATATAGGTGCTGATAGGCATTTCAGATGTAGTTTCCGATAGGCATTTCAAAAATAGGTGTCGATAGGCATTTCAGATATAGGTGTCGATAGGCATTTCAGATATAGGTGTCGATAGGCATTTCAGATATAGGTGTCGATAGGCATTTCAGATATAGGTGTCGATAGGCATTTCTGATATAGGTGTCGATAGGCATTTCAGATATAGGTGTCGATAGGCATTTCAGATATAGGTGCCGATAGGCATTTCAGATATAGTTGCCGATTGGCATTTTAAAAATAGGTGCCGATAGGCATTTCAGATATAGAAGCCGATAGGCATTTCAAATATAGGTGCCGATAGGCATTCCAGGATATGGTTGCCGATAGGCATTTCTAATATAGGTGCTGATAGGCATTTCAGATGTAGTTTCCGATAGGCATTTCAAAATAGGTGTCGATAGGCATTTCAGATATAGGTGTCGATAGGCATTTCAGATATAGGTGTCGATAGGCATTTCAGATATAGGTGTCGATAGGCATTTCAGATATAGGTGTCGATAGGCATTTCCGATATAGGTGTCGATAGGCATTTCAGATATAGGTGTCGATAGGCATTTCAGATATAGGTGTCGATAGGCATTTCAGATATAGGTGCCGATAGGCATTTCAGATATAGTTGCCGATTGGCATTTTAAAAATAGGTGCCGATAGGCATTTCAGATATAGAAGCCGATAGGCATTTCAAATATAGGTGCCGATAGGCATTCCAGATATGGTTGCCGATAGGCATTTCAAATATAGGTGCTGATAGGCATTTCAGATGTAGTTTCCGATAGGCATTTCAAAAATAGGTGTCGACAGGCATTTCAGATATAGGTGTCGATAGGCATTTCAGATATGGGTGTCGATAGGCATTTCAGATATAGGTGTCGATAGGCATTTCAGATATAGGTGTCGATAGGCATTTCAGATATAGGTGCCGATAGGCATTTCAGATATAGTTGCCGATTGGCATTTTAAAAATAGGTGCCGATAGGCATTTCAGATATAGAAGCCGATAGGCATTTCAAATATAGGTGCCGATAGGCATTCCAGATATGGTTGCCGATAGGCATTTCAAATATAGGTGCTGATAGGCATTTCAGATGTAGTTTCCGATAGGCATTTCAAAAATAGGTGTCGATAGGCATTTCAGATATAGGTGTCGATAGGCATTTCAGATATAGGTGTCGATAGGCATTTCAGATATAGGTGTCGATGGGCATTTCAGATATAGGTGTCGATAGGCATTTCAGATATAGGTGTCGATAGGCATTTCAGATATAGGTGTCGATAGGCATTCCAGATATAGGTGTCGATAGGCATTTCAGATATAGGTGCCGATAGGCATTTCAGATATAGTTGCCGATTGGCATTTTAAAAATAGGTGCCAATAGGCATTTCAGATATAGAAGCCGTTAGGCATTTCAAATATAGGTGCCAATAGGCATTCCAGATATGGTTGCCGATAGGCATTTCAAATATAGGTGCTGATAGGCATTTCAGATGTAGTTTTCGATAGGCATTTCAAAAATAGGTGTCGATAGGCATTTCAGATATAGGTGTCGATAGGCATTTCAGATATAGGTGTCGATAGGCATTTCAGATATAGGTGTCGATAGGCATTTCAGATATAGGTGTCGATAGGCATTTCAGATATAGGTGTCGATAGGCATTTCAGATATAGGTGTCGATAGGCATTTCAGATATAGGTGTCGATAGGCATTTCAGATATAGGTGCCGATAGGCATTTCAGATATAGTTGCCGATTGGCATTTTAAAAATAGGTGCCGATAGGCATTTTAGATATAGAAGCCGATAGGCATTTCAAATATAGGTGCCGATAAGCATTCCAGATATGGTTGCCGATAGGCATTTCAAATATAGGTGCTGATAGGCATTTCAGATGTAGTTTCCGATAGGCATTTCAAAAATAGGTGTCGATAGGCATTTCAGATATAGGTGTCGATAGGCATTTCAGATATAGGTGTCGATAGGCATTTCAGATATAGGTGTCGATAGGCATTTCAGATATAGGTGTCGATAGGCATTTCAGATATAGGTGTCGATAGGCATTTCAGATATAGGTGTCGATAGGCATTTCAGATATAGGTGTCGATAGGCATTTCAGATATAGGTGTCGATAGGCATTTCAGATATAGGTGTCGATAGGCATTTCAAATATAGGTGCTGATAGGCATTTCAGATGTAGTTTCCGATAGGCATTTCAAAAATAGGTACCGATAGGCATTTCAGATATAGGTGCCGATAGGCATTTCAGATATATTTGCCGATTGGCATTTTAAAAAAAGGTGCCGATAGGCATTTCAGATATAGAAGCCGATAGGTATATCAAATATAGGTGTCGATAGGCATTCCAGATATGGTTGCCGATAGGCATTTCAAATATAGGTGCTGATAGGCATTTCAGATGTAGTTTCCGATAGGCATTTCAAAAATAGGTGCCGATAGGCATTTCAGATATAGGTGCCGATAGGCATTTCAGATAAAGTTGCCGATTGCCATTTTAAAAATAGGTGCCGATAGGCATTTCAGATATAGAAGCCGAGAGGCATTTCAAATATAGGTGCCGATAGGCATTCCAGATATGGTTGCCGATAGGCATTTCAAATATAGGTGCTGATAGGCATTTCAGATGTAGTTTCCGATAGGCATTTCAAAAATTGATGCCGATAGGCATTTCAGATATAGGTGCCGATAGGCTTTTCAGATATAGTTGCCGATTGGCATTTTAAAAATAGGTGCCGATAGGCATTTCAGATATAGAAGCCGATAGGTATTTCAAATATAGGTGTCGATAGGCATTTCAGATATGGTTGCCGATAGGCATTTCAAATATAGGTGCTGATAGGCATTTCAGATGTAGTTTCCGATAGGCATTTCAAAAATAGGTGCCGATAGGCATTTCAGATATAGGTGCCGATAGGCATTTCAGATATAGTTGCCGATTGGCATTTTAAAAATAGGTGCCGATAGGCATTTCAGATATAGAAGCCGATAGGCATTTAAAATATAGGTGCCGATAGGCATTCCAGATATGGTTGCCGATAGGCATTTCAAATATAGGTCCTGATAGGCATTTCAGATGTAGTTTCCGATAGGCATTTCAAAAATAGGTGCCGATAGGCATTTCAGATATAGGTGCCGATAGGCATATCAGATATAGTTGCCGATAGGCATTTAAAATATAGGTGCCGATAGGCATTTCAAATATAGGTGTCGATAGGCATTTCAGATATGAATGCCGAAAGGCATTTCAGATATAGGTGCCGATAGGCATTTCTGATGTGGTTGCCGATAGGCATTTCAAATATAGGTGCTGATAGGCATTTCAGATGTAGTTTCCGATAGGCATTTCAAAAATAGGTGTCAATAGGCATTTCAGATATAGGTGCCGATAGGCATTTCAGATATAGTTGCCGATTGGCATTTTAAAAATAGGTGCCGATAGGCATTTCAGATATAGAAGTCGATAGGCATTTCAAATATAGGTGCCGATAGGCATTCCAGATATGGTTGCCGATAGGCATTTCAAATATAGGTCCTGATAGGCATTTCAGATGTAGTTTCCGATAGGCATTTCAAAAATAGGTGCCGATAGGCATTTCAGATATAGGTGCCGATAGGCATTTCAGACATGGTTGCCGATTGGCATTTTAAAAATAGGTGCCGATAGGCATTTCAGATATAGAAGCCGATAGGCATTTCAAATATAGGTGCCGATAGGCATTCAAGATATGGTTGCCGATAGGCATTTCAAATATAGGTGCTGATAGGCATTTCAGATGTAGTTTCCGATAGGCATTTCAAAAATAGGTGCCGATAGGCATTTCAGATATAGGTGCCGATAGGCATTTCAGATATAGTTGCCGATTGGCATTTTAAAAATAGGTGCCGATAGGCATTTCAGATATAGAAGCCGATAGGCATTTAAAATATAGGTGCCGATAGGCATTCCAGATATGGTTGCCGATAGGCATTTCAAATATAGGTGCTGATAAGCATTTCAGATGTAGTTTACGATAGGCATTTCAAAAATAGGTGCCGATAGGCATTTCAGATATAGGTGCCGATAGGCATTTCAGATATAGTTGCCAATTGGCATTTTAAAAATAAGTGCCGATAGGCATTTCAGATATAGAAGCCGATAGGCATTTCAAATATAGGTGCCGATAGGCATTCCAGATATGGTTGCCGATAGGCATTTCAAATATAGGTGCTTATAGGCAGTTTAGATGTAGTTTCCGATAGGCATTTCAAAAATTGATGCCGATAGGCATTTCAGATATAGGTGCCGATGGGCATTTCAGATATAGTTGCCGATTGGCATTTTAAAAACAGGTGCCGATAGGCATTTCAGATATAGAGGCCGATAGGTATTTCAAATATAGGTGTTGATAGGCATTTTAGATATGGTTGCCGATAGGCATTTCAAATATAGGGGCAGATAGGCATTTCAGATGTAGTTTCCGAAAGGCATTTCAAAAATAGGTGCCGATAGGCATTTCAGATATAGGTGCCGATAGGCATTTCAAATATAGGTGCTGATAGGCATTTTAGATGTAGTTACCGATAGGCATTTCAAAAATTGATGCCGATTGGTATTTAAGATATAGGTGCCGATAGGCATTTCAGATATAGTTGCCGATTGGCATTTTAAAAATAGGTGCCGATAGGCATTTCAGATATATAAGCCGATAGGTATTTCAAATATAGGTGTCGATAGGCATTTTAGATATGGTTGCCGATAGGCATTTTGAATATAGGTGCTGATAGGCATTTCAGATGTAGTTTCCGATAGGCAAATAAAAAAATAGGTGCCGATAGGCATTTCAGATATAGGTGCCGATAGGCATTTCAGATATAGTTGCCGATTGGCATTTTAAAAATAGGTGCCGATAGGCATTTTAGATGTAGTTTCCGATAGGCATTTCAAAAATAGGTGCCGATAGGCATTTCAGATATAGGTGCCGATAGGCATATCAGATATAGTTGCCGATAGGCATTTAAAATATAGGTGCCGATAGGCATTTCAAATATAGGTGTCGATAGGCATTTCAGATATAAGTGCCGATAGGCATTTCTGATGTGGTTGCCGATAGGCATTTCAAATATACGTGCTGATAGGCATTTCAGATGTAGTTTCCGATAGGCATTTCAAAAATAGGTGTCGATAGGCATTTCAGATATAGGTGCCGATAGGCATTTCAGATATAGTTGCCGATTGGCATTTTAAAAATAGGTGCCGATAGGCATTTCAGATATAGAAGCCGATAGGCATTTTAAATATAGGTGCCGATAGGCATTCCAGATATGGTTGCCGATAGGCATTTCAAATATAGGTGCTGATAGGCATTTCAGATGTAGTTTCCGATAAGCATTTCAAAAATAGGTGTCGATAGGCATTTCAGATATAGGTGTCGATAGGCATTTCAGATATAGGTGTCGATTGGCATTTCAGATATAGGTGTCGATAGGCATTTCAGATATAGGTGTCGATAGGCATTTCTGATATAGGTGTCGATAGGCATTTCAGATATAGGTGTCGATAGGCATTTCAGATATAGGTGTCGATAGGCATTTCAGATATAGGTGACGATAGGCATTTCAGATATAGGTGCCGATAGGCATTTCAGATATAGTTGCCGATTGGCATTTTAAAAATAGGTGCCGATAGGCATTTCAGATATAGAAGCCTATAGGCATTTCAAATATAGGTGCCGATAGGCATTCCAGATATGGTTGCCGATAGGCATTTCAAATTTAGGTGCTGATAGGCATTTCAGATGTAGTTTCCGATAGGCATTTCAAAAATAGGTGTCGATAGGCATTTCAGATATAGGTGTCGATAGGCATTTCAGATATAGGTGTCGATAGGCATTTCAGATATAGGTGTCGATAGGCATTTCAGATATAGGTGTCGATAGGCATTTCAGATATAGGTGTCGATAGGCATTTCAGATATAGGTGTCGATAGGCATTTCAGATATAGGTGTAGATAGGCATTTCAGATATAGGTGCCGATAGGCATTTCAGATATAGTTGCCGATTGGCATTTTAAAAATAGGTGCCGATAGGCATTTCAGATATAGAAGCCGATAGGCATTTCAAATATAGGTGCCGATAGGCATTCCAGATATGGTTGCCGATAGGCATTTCAAATATAGGTGCTGATAGGCATTTCAGATGTAGTTTCCGATAGGCATTTCAAAAATAGGTGTCGATAGGCATTTCAGATATAGGTGTCGATAGGCATTTCAGATATAGGTGTCGATAGGCATTTCAGATATAGGTGTCGATAGGCATTTCAGATATAGGTGTCGATAGGCATTTTAGCTATAGGTGTCGATAGGCATTTCAGATAGAGGTGTCGATAGGCATTTCAGATATAGGTGTCGATAGGCATTTCAGATATAGGTGCCGATAGGCATTTCAGATATAGTTGCCGATTGGCATTTTAAAAATAGGTGCCGATAGGCATTTCAGATATAAAAGCCGATAGGCATTTCAAATATAGGTGCCGATAGGCATTCCAGATATGGTTGCCGATAGGCATTTCAAATATAGGTGCTGATAGGCATTTCAGATGTAGTTTCCGATAGGCATTTCAAAAATAGGTGTCGATAGGCATTTCAGATATAGGTGTCGATAGGCATTTCAGATATAGGTGTCGATAGGCATTTCAGATATAGGTGTCGATAGGCATTTCAGATATAGGTGTCGATAGGCATTTCAGATATAGGTGTCGATAGGCATTTCAGATATAGGTGTCGATAGGCATTTCAGATATAGGTGCCGATAGGCATTTCAGATATAGTTGCCGATTGGCATTTTAAAAATAGGTGCCGATAGGCATTTCAGATATAGAAGCCGATAGGCATTTCAAATATAGGTGCCGATAGGCATTCCAGATATGGTTGCCGATAGGCATTTCAAATATAGGTGCTGATAGGCATTTCAGATGTAGTTTCCGATAGGCATTTCAAAAATAGGTGTCGA
>JAVRKA010000660.1:0-69069 GCA_034508555.1 Venustoraphidia nigricollis
TCGATAGGCATTTCAGATATAGGTGCCGATAGGCATTGCAGATATAGTTGCCGATTGGCATTTTAAAAATAGGTGCCGATAGGCATTTCAGATATAGAAGCCGATAGGCATTTCAAATATAGGTGCCGATAGGCATTCCAGATATGGTTGCCGATAGGCATTTCAAATATAGGTGCTGAAGGCATTTCAGATGTAGTTTCCGATAGGCATTTCAAAAATAGGTGTCGATAGGCATTTCAGATATAGGTGTCGATAGGCATTTCAGATATAGGTGTCGATAGGCATTTCAGATATAGGTGTCGATAGGCATTTCAGATATAGGTGTCGATAGGCATTTCAGATATAGGTGTCGATAGGCATTTCAGATATAGGTGTCGATAGGCATTTTAGATATAGGTGTCGATAGGCATTTCAGATATAGGTGCCGATAGGCATTTCAGATATAGTTGCCGATTGGCATTTTAAAAATAGGTGCCGATAGGCATTTCAGATATAGAAGCCGATAGGCATTTCAAATATAGGTGCCGATAGGCATTCCAGATATGGTTGCCGATACGCATTTCAAATATAGGTGCTGATAAGCATTTCAGATGTAGTTTCCGATAGGCATTTCAAAAATAGGTGTCGATAGGCATTTCAGATATAGGTGTCGATAGGCATTTCAGATATAGGTGTCGATAGGCATTTCAGATATAGGTGTCGATAGGCATTTCAGATATAAGTGTCGATAGGCATTTCAGATATAGGTGTCGATAGGCATTTCAGATATAGGTGTCGATAGGCATTTCAGATATAGGTGTCGATAGGCATTTCAGATATAGGTGCCGATAGGCATTTCAGATATAGTTGCCGATTGGCATTTTAAAAATAGGTGCCGATAGGCATTTCAGATATAGAAGCCGATAGGCATTTCAAATTTAGGTGCCGATAGGCATTCCAGATATGGTTGCCGATAGGCATTTCAAATATAGGTGCTGATAGGCATTTCAGATGTAATTTCCGATAGGCATTTCAAAAATAGGTGTCGATAGGCATTTCAGATATAGGTGTCGATAGGCATTTCAGATATAGGTGTCGATAGGCATTTCAGATATAGGTGTCGATAGGCATTTCAGATATAGGTGTCGATAGGCATTTCAGATATAGGTGTCGATAGGCATTTCAGATATAGGTGTCGATAGGCATTTCAGATATAGGTGTCGATAGGCATTTCAGATATAGGTGTCGATAGGCATTTCAGATATAGGTGTCGATAGGCATTTTAGATATAGGTGCCGATAGGCATTTCAGATATAGTTGCCGATTGGCATTTTAAAAATAGGTGCCGATAGGCATTTCAGATATAGAAGCCGATAGGCATTTCAAATATAGGTGCCGATAGGCATTCCAGATATGGTTGCCGATAGGCATTTCAAATATAGGTGCTGATAGGCATTTCAGATGTAGTTTCCGATAGGCATTTCAAAAATAGGTGTCGATAGGCATTTCAGATATAGGTGTCGATAGGCATTTCAGATATTGGTGTCGATAGGCATTTCAGATATAGGTGTCGATAGGCATTTCAGATATAGGTGTCGATAGGCATTTCAGATATAGGTGTCGATAGGCATATCAGATATAGGTGTCGATAGGCATTTCAGATATAGGTGTCGATAGGCATTTCAGATATAGGTGCCGATAGGCATTTCAGATATAGTTGCCGATTGGCTTTTTAAAAATAGGTGCCGATAGGCATTTCAGATATAGAAGCCAATAGGCATTTCAAATATAGGTGCCGAAAGGCATTCCATATATGGTTGCCGATAGGCATTTCAAATATAGGTGCTGATAGGCATTTCAGATGTAGTTTCCGATAGGCATTTCAAAAATAGGTGTCGATAGGCATTTCAGATATAGGTGTCGATAAGCATTTCAGATATATGTGTCGATAGGCATTTCAGATATAGGTGTCGATAGGCATTTCAGATATAGGTGCCGATAGGCATTTCAGATATAGTTGCCGATTGGCATTTTAAAAATAGGTGCCGATAGGCATTTCAGATATAGAAGCCGATAGGCATTTCAAATATAGGTGCCGATAGGCATTCCAGATATGGTTGCCGATAGGCATTTCAAATATAAGTGCTGATAGGCATTTCAGATGTAGTTTCCGATAGGCATTTCAAAAATAGGTGTCAATAGGCATTTCAGATATAGGTGTCGATAGGCATTTCAGATATAGGTGTCGATAGGCATTTCAGATATAGGTGTCGATAGGCATTTCAGATATAGGTGTCGATAGGCATTTCAGATATAGGTGTCGATAGGCATTTCAGATATAGGTGTCGATAGGCATTTCAGATATAGGTGTCGATAGGCATTTCAGATATAGGTGCCGATAGGCATTTCAGATATAGTTGCCGATTGGCATTTTAAAAATAGGTGCCGATAGGCATTTCAGATATAGAAGCCGTTAGGCATTTCAAATATAGGTGCCGATAGGCATTCCAGATATGGTTGCCGATAGGCATTTCAAATATAGGTGCTGATAGGAATTTCAGATGTAGTTTCCGATAGGCATTTCAAAAATAGGTGTCGATAGGCATTTCAGATATAGGTGTCAATAGGCATTTCAGATATAGGTGTCGATAGGCATTTCAGATATAGGTGTCGATAGGCATTTCAGATATAGGTGTCGATAGGCATTTCAGATATAGGTGTCGATAGGCATTTCAGATATAGGTGTCGATAGGCATTTCAGATATAGGTGTCGATAGGCATTTCAGATATAGGTGCCGATAGGCATTTCAGATATAGTTGCCGATTGGCATTTTAAAAATAGGTGCCGATAGGCATTTCAGATATAGAAGCCGATAGGCATTTCAAATATAGGTGCCGATAAGCATTCCAGATATGGTTGCCGATAGGCATTTAAAATATAGGTGCTGATAGGCATTTCAGATGTAGTTTCCGATAGGCATTTGAAAAATAGGTGTCGATAGGCATTTCAGATAAGGGTCGATAGGCATTTCAGATACAGGTGTCGATAGGCATTTCAGATATAGTTGTCGATAGGCATTTCAGATATAGGTGTCGATAGGCATTTCAGATATAGGTGTCGATAGGCATTTCAGATATAGGTGTCGATAGGCATTTCAGATATAGGTGTCGATAGGCATTTCAGATATAGGTGTCGATAGGCATTTCAGATATAGGTGCCGATAGGCATTGCAGATATAGTTGCCGATTGGCATTTTAAAAATAGGTGCCGATAGGCATTTCAGATATAGAAGCCGATAGGCATTTCAAATATAGGTGCCGATAGGCATTCCAGATATGGTTGCCGATAGGCATTTCAAATATAGGTGCTGAAAGGCATTTCAGATGTAGTTTCCGATAGGCATTTCAAAAATAGGTGTCGATAGGCATTTCAGATATAAGTGTCGATAGGCATTTCAGATATAGGTGTCGATAGGCATTTCAGATATAGGTGTCGATAGGCATTTCAGATATAGGTGTCGATAGGCATTTCAGATATAAGTGTCGATAGGCATTTCAGATATAGGTGTCGATAGGCATTTCAGATATAGGTGTCGATAGGCATTTCAGATATAGGTGTCGATAGGCATTTCAGATATAGGTGTCGATAGGCATTTCAGATATAGGTGTCGATAGGCATTTCAGATATAGGTGTCGATAGGCATTTCAGATATAGGTGCCGATAGGCATTTCAGATATAGTTGCCGATTGGCATTTTAAAAATAGGTGCCGATAGGCATTTCAGATATAGAAGCCGATAGGCATTTCAAATTTAGGTGCCGATAGGCATTCCAGATATGGTTGCCGATAGGCATTTCAAATATAGGTGCTGATAGGCATTTCAGATGTAATTTCCGATAGGCATTTCAAAAATAGGTGTCGATAGGCATTTCAGATATAGGTGTCGATAGGCATTTCAGATATAGGTGTCGATAGGCATTTCAGATATAGGTGTCGATAGGCATTTCAGATATAGGTGTCGATAGGCATTTCAGATATAGGTGTCGATAGGCATTTCAGATATAGGTGTCGATAGGCATTTCAGATATAGGTGTCGATAGGCATTTCAGATATAGGTGTCGATAGGCATTTCAGATATAGGTGCCGATAGGCATTTCAGATATATGTGTCGATAGGCATTTCAGATATAGGTGTCGATAGGCATTTCAGATATAGGTGTCAATAGGCATTTCAGATATAGGTGCCGATAGGCATTTCAGATATAGTTGCCGATTGGCATTTTAAAAATACGTGCCGATAGGCATTTCAGATATAGAAGCCGATAGGCATTTCAAATATAGGTGCCGATAGGCATTCCAAATATGGTTGCCGATAGGCATTTCAAATATAGGTGCTGATAGGCATTTCAGATGTAGTTTCCGATAGGCATTTCAAAAATGGTGTCGATAGGCATTTCAGATATAGGTGTCGATAGGCATTTCAGATATAGGTGTCGATAGGCATTTCAGATATAGGTGTCGATAGGCATTTCAGATATAGGTGTCGATAGGCATTTCAGATATAGGTGTCGATAGGCATTTCAGATATAGGTGTCGATAGGCATTTCAGATATAGGTGCCGATAGGCATTTCAGATATAGTTGCCGATTGGCATTTTAAAAATAGGTGCCGATAGGCATTTCAGATATAGAAGCCGATAGGCATTTCAAATATAGGTGCCGATAGGCATTCCAGATATGGTTGCCGATAGGCATTTCAAATATAGGTGCTGATAGGCATTTCAGATGTAGTTTCCGATAGGCATTTCAAAAATAGGTGTCGATAGGCATTTCAGATATAGGTGTCGATAGGCATTTCAGATATAGGTGTCGATAGGCATTTCAGATATAGGTGTCGATAGGCATTTCAGATATAGGTGTCGATAGGCATTTAAGATATAGGTGTCGATAGGCATTTCAGATATAGGTGTCGATAGGCATTTCAGATATAGGTGTCGATAGGCATTTCAGATATAGGTGTCGATAGGCATTTCAGATTTAGGTGTCGATAGGCATTTCAGATATAGGTGTCGATAGGCATTTCAGATATAGGTGTCGATAGGCATTTCAGATATATGTGTCGATAGGCATTTCAGATATAGGTGTCGATAGGCATTTCAGATATAGGTGTCGATAGGCATTTCAGATATAGGTGCCGATAGGCATTTCAGATATAGTTGCCGATTGGCATTTTAAAAATAGGTGCCGATAGGCATTTCAGATATAGAAGCCGATAGGCATTTCAAATATAGGTGCCGATAGGCATTCCAGATATGGTTGCCGATAGGCATTTCAAATATAGGTGCTGATAGGCATTTCAGATGTAGTTTCCGATAGGCATTTCAAAAATAGGTGTCGATAGGCATTTCAGATATAGGTGTCGATAGGCATTTCAGATATAGGTGTCGATAGGCATTTCAGATATAGGTGTCGATAGGCATTTCAGATATAGGTGTCGATAGGCATTTCAGATATAGGTGTCGATAGGCATTTCAGATATAGGTGACGATAAGCATTTCAGATATAGGTGTCGATAGGCATTTCAGATATAGGTGCCGATAGGCATTTCAGATATAGTTGCCGATTGGCATTTTAAAAATAGGTGCCGATAGGCATTTCAGATATAGAAGCCGATAGGCATTTCAAATATAGGTGCCGATAGGCATTCCAGATATGGTTGCCGATAGGAATTTCAAATATAGGTGCTAATAGGCATTTCAGATGTAGTTTCCGATAGTCATTTCAAAAATAGGTGTCGATAGGCATTTCAGATATAGGTGTCGATAGGCATCTCAGATATAGGTGTCGATAGGCATTTCAGATATAGGTGTCGATAGGCATTTCAGATATAGGTGTCGATAGGCATTTCAGATATAGGTGTCGATAGGCATTTCAGATATAGGTGTCGATAGGCATTTCTGATATAGGTGCCGATAGGCATTTTAAAAATAGGTGCCGATAGGCATTTCAGATATAGAAGCCGATAGGCATTTCAAATATAGGTGCCGATAGGCATTCCAGATATGGTTGCCGATAGGCATTTCAAATATAGGTGCTGATAGGCATTTCAGATGTAGTTTCCGATAGGCATTTCAAAAATAGGTGTCGATAGGCATTTCAGATATAGGTGTCGATAGGCATTTCTGATATAGGTGCCGATAGGCATTTCAGATATAGTTGCCGATTGGCATTTTAAAAATAGGTGCCCATAGGCGTTTCAGATATAGAAGCCGATAGGCATTTCAAATATAGGTGCCGATAGGCATTCCAGATATGGCTGCCGATAGGCATTTCAAATATAGGTGCTGATAGGCATTTCAGATGTAGTTTCCGATAGGCATTTCAAAAATAGGTGTCGATAGGCATTTCAGATATAGGTGTCGATAGGCATTTCAGATATAGGTGTCGATAGGCATTTCAGATATAGGTGTCGATAGGCATTTCAGATATAGGTGTCGATAGGCATTTCAGATATAGGTGTCGATAGGCATTTCAGATATAGGTGTCGATAAGCATTTCAGATATAGGTGTCGATAGGCATTTCAGATATAGGTGCCGATAGGCATTTCAGATATAGTTGCCGATTGGCATTTTAAAAATTGGTGCCGATAGGCATTTCAGATATAGAAGCCGATAGGCATTTCAAATATAGGTGCCGATAGGCATTCCAGATATGGTTGCCAATAGGCATTTCAAATATAGGTGCTGATAGGCATTTCAGATGTAGTTTCCGATAGGCATTTCAAAAATAGGTGTCGATAGGCATTTCAGATAATATAGGTGTCGATAGGCATTTCAGATATAGGTGTCGATAGGCATTTCAGATATAGGTGTCGATAGGCATTTCAGATATAGGTGTCGATAGGCATTTCAGATATAGGTGTCGATAGGCATTTCAGATATAGGTGTCGATAGGCATTTCAGATATAGGTGTCGATATGCATTTCAGATAAAGGTGTCGATAGGCATTTCAGATATAGGTGTCGATAGGCATTTCAGATATAGGTGTCGATAGGCATTTCAGATATAGGTGCCGATAGGCATTTCAGATATAGTTGCCGATTGGCATTTTAAAAATAGGTGCCGATAGGCATTTCAGATATAGAAGCCAATAGGCATTTCAAATATAGGTGCCGATAGGCATTCCAGATATGGTTGCCGATAGGCATTTCAAATATAGGTGCTGATAAGCATTTCAGATGTAGTTTCCTATAGGCATTTCAAAAATAGGTGTCGATAGGCATTTCAGATATAGGTGTCTTAGGCATTTCAGATATAGGTGTCGATAGGCATTTCAGATATAGGTGTCGATAGGCATTTCAGATATAGGTGTCGATAGGCATTTCAGATATAGGTGTCGATAGGCATTTCAGATATAGGTGTCGATAGGCATTTCAGATATAGGTGTCGATAGGCATTTCAGATATAGGTGCCGATAGGCATTTCAGATATAGTTGCCGATTGGCATTTTAAAAATAGGTGCCGATAGGCATTTCAGATATAGAAGCCGATAGGCATTTCAAATATAGGTGTCGATAGGCATTCCAGATATGGTTGCCGATAGGCATTTCAAATATGGGTGCTGATAGGCATTTCAGATGTAGTTTCCGATAGGCATTTCAAAAATAGGTGTCGATAGGCATTTCAGATATAGGTGTCGATAGGCATTTCAGATATAGGTGTCGATAGGCATTTCAGATATAGGTGTCGATAGGCATTTCAGATATAGGTGTCGATAGGCATTTCAGATATAGGTGTCGATAGGCATTTCAGATATAGGTGTCGATGGGCATTTCAGATATAGGTGCCGATAGGCACTTCAGATATAGTTGCAGATTGGCATTTTAAAAATAGGTGCTGATAGGCATTTCAGATATAGAAGCCGATAGGCATTTCAAATATAGGTGCCGATAGGCATTCCAGATATGGTTGCCGATAGGCATTTCAAATATAGGTGCTGATAGGCATTTCAGATGTAGTTTCCGATAGGCATTTCAAAAATGGTGTCGATAGGCATTTTAGATATAGGTGTCGATAGGCATTTCAGATATAGGTGTCGATAGGCATTTCAGATATAGGTGTCGATAGGCATTTCAGAAATAGGTGTCGATAGGCATTTCAGATATAGGTGTCGATAGGCATTTCAGATATAGGTGTCGATAGGCATTTCAGATATAGGTGTCGATAGGCATTTCAGATATAGGTGCCGATAGGCATTTCAGATATAGTTGCCGATTGGCATTTTAAAAATAGGTGCCGATAGGCATTTGAGATATAGAAGCCGATAGGCATTTCAAATATAGGTGCCGATAGGCATTCCAGATATGGTTGCCGATAGGCATTTCAAATATAGGTGCTGATAGGCATTTCAGATGTAGTTTCCGATAGGCATTTCAAAAATAGGTGTCGATAGGCATTTCAGATATAGGTGTCGATAGGCATTTCTGATATAGGTGTCGATTGGCATTTCAGATATAGGTGTCGATAGGCATTTCAGATATAGGTGTCGATAGGCATTTCAGATATAGGTGTCGATAGGCATTTCAGATATAGGTGTCGATAGGCATTTCAGATATAGGTGTCGATAGGCATTTCAGATATAGGTGCCGATAGGCATTTCAGATATAGTTGCCGATTGGCATTTTAAAAATAGGTGCCGATAGCCATTTCAGATATAGAAGGCGATAGGCATTTCAAATATAGGTGCCAATAGGCATTCCAGATATGGTTGCCGATAGGCATTTCAAATTTAGGTGCTGATAGGCATTTCGGATGTAGTTTCCGATAGGCATTTCAAAAATAGGTGTCGATAGGCATTTCAGATATAGGTGTCGATAGGCATTTCAGATATAGGTGTCGATAGGCATTTCAGATATAGGTGTCGATAGGCATTTCAGATATAGGTGTCGATAGGCATTTCAGATATAGGTGTCGATAGGCATTTCAGATATAGGTGTCGATAGGCATTTCAGATATAGGTGTCGATAGGCATTTTAGATATAGGTGCCGATAGGCATTTCAGATATAGTTGCCGATTGGCATTTTAAAAATAGGTGCCGATAGGCATTTCAGATATAGAAGCCGATAGGCATTTCAAATATAGGTGCCGATAGGCATTCCAGATATGGTTGCCGATAGGCATTTCAAATATAGGTGCTGATAGGCATTTCAGATGTAGTTTCCGATAGGCATTTCAAAAATAGGTGTCGATAGGCATTTCAGATATAGGTGTCGATAGGCATTTCAGATATAGGTGTCGATAGGCATTTCAGATATAGGTGTCGATAGGCATTTCAGATATAGGTGTCGATAGGCATTTCAGATATAGGTGTCGATAGGCATATCAGATATAGGTGTCGATAGGCATTTCAGATATAGGTGTCGATAGGCATTTCAGATATAGGTGCCGATAGGCATTTCAGATATAGTTGCCGATTGGCTTTTTAAAAATAGGTGCCGATAGGCATTTCAGATATAGAAGCCAATAGGCATTTCAAATATAGGTGCCGAAAGGCATTCCATATATGGTTGCCGATAGGCATTTCAAATATAGGTGCTGATAGGCATTTCAGATGTAGTTTCCGATAGGCATTTCAAAAATAGGTGTCGATAGGCATTTCAGATATAGGTGTCGATAGGCATTTCAGATATATGTGTCGATAGGCATTTCAGATATAGGTGTCGATAGGCATTTCAGATATAGGTGCCGATAGGCATTTCAGATATAGTTGCCGATTGGCATTTTAAAAATAGGTGCCGATAGGCATTTCAGATATAGAAGCCGATAGGCATTTCAAATATAGGTGCCGATAGGCATTCCAGATATGGTTGCCGATAGGCATTTCAAATATAAGTGCTGATAGGCATTTCAGATGTAGTTTCCGATAGGCATTTCAAAAATAGGTGTCAATAGGCATTTCAGATATAGGTGTCGATAGGCATTTCAGATATAGGTGTCGATAGGCATTTCAGATATAGGTGTCGATAGGCATTTCAGATATAGGTGTCGATAGGCATTTCAGATATAGGTGTCGATAGGCATTTCAGATATAGGTGTCGATAGGCATTTCAGATATAGGTGTCGATAGGCATTTCAGATATAGGTGCCGATAGGCATTTCAGATATAGTTGCCGATTGGCATTTTAAAAATAGGTGCCGATAGGCATTTCAGATATAGAAGCCGTTAGGCATTTCAAATATAGGTGCCGATAGGCATTCCAGATATGGTTGCCGATAGGCATTTCAAATATAGGTGCTGATAGGAATTTCAGATGTAGTTTCCGATAGGCATTTCAAAAATAGGTGTCGATAGGCATTTCAGATATAGGTGTCAATAGGCATTTCAGATATAGGTGTCGATAGGCATTTCAGATATAGGTGTCGATAGGCATTTCAGATATAGGTGTCGATAGGCATTTCAGATATAGGTGTCGATAGGCATTTCAGATATAGGTGTCGATAGGCATTTCAGATATAGGTGTCGATAGGCATTTCAGATATAGGTGCCGATAGGCATTTCAGATATAGTTGCCGATTGGCATTTTAAAAATAGGTGCCGATAGGCATTTCAGATATAGAAGCCGATAGGCATTTCAAATATAGGTGCCGATAAGCATTCCAGATATGGTTGCCGATAGGCATTTAAAATATAGGTGCTGATAGGCATTTCAGATGTAGTTTCCGATAGGCATTTCAAAAATAGGTGTCGATAGGCATTTCAGATATAGGTGTCGATAGGCATTTCAGATACAGGTGTCGATAGGCATTTCAGATATAGGTGTCGATAGGCATTTCAGATATAGGTGTCGATAGGCATTTCAGATATAGGTGTCGATAGGCATTTCAGATATAGGTCTCGATAGGCATTTCAGATATAGGTGTCGATAGGCATTTCAGATATAGGTGTCGATAGGCATTTCAGATATAGGTGCCGATAGGCATTGCAGATATAGTTGCCGATTGGCATTTTAAAAATAGGTGCCGATAGGCATTTCAGATATAGAAGCCGATAGGCATTTCAAATATAGGTGCCGATAGGCATTCCAGATATGGTTGCCGATAGGCATTTCAAATATAGGTGCTGAAAGGCATTTCAGATGTAGTTTCCGATAGGCATTTCAAAAATAGGTGTCGATAGGCATTTCAGATATAGGTGTCGATAGGCATTTCAGATATAGGTGTCGATAGGCATTTCAGATATAGGTGTCGATAGGCATTTCAGATATAGGTGTCGATAGGCATTTCAGATATAGGTGTCGATAGGCATTTCAGATATAGGTGTCGATAGGCATTTTAGATATAGGTGTCGATAGGCATTTCAGATATAGGTGCCGATAGGCATTTCAGATATAGTTGCCGATTGGCATTTTAAAAATAGGTGCCGATAGGCATTTCAGATATAGAAGCCGATAGGCATTTCAAATATAGGTGCCGATAGGCATTCCAGATATGGTTGCCGATACGCATTTCAAATATAGGTGCTGATAAGCATTTCAGATGTAGTTTCCGATAGGAATTTCAAAAATAGGTGTCGATAGGCATTTCAGATATAGGTGTCGATAGGCATTTCAGATATAGGTGTCGATAGGCATTTCAGATATAGGTGTCGATAGGCATTTCAGATATAAGTGTCGATAGGCATTTCAGATATAGGTGTCGATAGGCATTTCAGATATAGGTGTCGATAGGCATTTCAGATATAGGTGTCGATAGGCATTTCAGATATAGGTGCCGATAGGCATTTCAGATATAGTTGCCGATTGGCATTTTAAAAATAGGTGCCGATAGGCATTTCAGATATAGAAGCCGATAGGCATTTCAAATTTAGGTGCCGATAGGCATTCCAGATATGGTTGCCGATAGGCATTTCAAATATAGGTGCTGATAGGCATTTCAGAAGTAATTTCCGATAGGCATTTCAAAAATAGGTGTCGATAGGCATTTCAGATATAGGTGTCGATAGGCATTTCAGATATAGGTGTCGATAGGCATTTCAGATATAGGTGTCGATAGGCATTTCAGATATAGGTGTCGATAGGCATTTCAGATATAGGTGTCGATAGGCATTTCAGATATAGGTGTCGATAGGCATTTCAGATATATGTGTCGATAGGCATTTCAGATATAGGTGTCGATAGGCATTTCAGATATAGGTGCCGATAGGCATTTCAGATATAGTTGCCGATTGGCATTTTAAAAATAGGTGCCGATAGGCATTTCAGATATAGAAGCCGATAGGCATTTCAAATATAGGTGCCGATAGGCATTTCAGATATGGTTGCCGATAGGCATTTCAAATATAGGTGCTGATAGGCATTTCAGATGTAGTTTCCGATAGGCATTTCAAAAATAGGTGTCGATAGGCATTTCAGATATAGGTGTCGATAGGCATTTCAGATATAGGTGTCGATAGGCATTTCAGATATAGGTGTCGATAGGCATTTCAGATATAGGTGTCGATAGGCATTTCAGATATAGGTGTCGATAGGCATTTCAGATATAGGGGTCGATAGGCATTTCAGATATAGGTGTCGATAGGCATTTCAGATATAGGTGCCGATAGGCATTTCAGATATAGTTGCCGATTTACATTTTAAAAATAGGTGCCGATAGGCATTTCAGATATAGAAGCCGATAGGCATTTCAAATATAGGTGCCGATAGGCATTCCAGATATGGTTGCCGATAGGCATTTCAAATATAGGTGCTGATAGGCATTTCAGATGTAGTTTCCGATAGGCATTTCAAAAATAGGTGTCGATAGGCATTTCAGATATAGGTGTCGATAGGCATTTCAGATATAGGTGTCGATTGGCATTTCAGATATAGGTGTCGATAGGCATTTCAGATATAGGATTCGATAGGCATTTCAGATATAGGTGTCGATAGGCATTTCAGATATAGGTGTCGATAGGCATTTCAGATATAGATGTCGATAGGCATTTCAGATATAGGTGTCGATAGGCATTTCAGATATAGGTGCCGATAGGCATTTCAGATATAGTTGCCGATTGGCATTTTAAAAATAGGTGCCGATAGGCATTCCAGATATAGAAGCCGATAGGCATTTCAAATATAGGTGCCGATAGGCATTCCAGATATGGTTGCCGATAGGCATTTCAAATTTAGGTGCTGATAGGCATTTCAGATGTAGTTTCCGATAGGCATTTCAAAAATAGGTGTCGATAGGCATTTCAGATATAGGTGTCGATAGGCATTTCAGATATAGGTGTCGATAGGCATTTCAGATATAGGTGTCGATAGGCATTTCAGATATAGGTGTCGATAGGCATTTCAGTTATAGGTGTCGATAGGCATTTCAGATATAGGTGTCGATAGGCATTTCAGATATAGGTGTCGATAGGCATTTCAGATGTAGGTGCCGATAGGCATTTCAGATATAGTCGCCGATTGGCATTTTAAAAATAGGTGCCGATAGGCATTTCAGATATAGAAGCCGATAGGCATTTCAAATGTAGGTGCCGATAGGCATTCCAGATATGGTTGCCGATAGGCATTTCAAATATAGGTGCTGATAGGCATTTCAGATGTAGTTTCCGATAGGCATTTCAAAAATGGTGTCGATAGGCATTTCAGATATAGGTGTCGATAGGCATTTCAGATATAGGTGTCGATAGGCATTTCAGATATAGGTGTCGATAGGCATTTCAGATATAGGTGTCGATAGGCATTTCAGATATAGGTGTCGATAGGCATTTCAGATATAGGTGCCGATAGGCATTTCAGATATAGTTGCCGATTGGCATTTTAAAAATAGGTGCCGATAGGCATTTCAGATATAGAAGCCGATAGGCATTTCAAATATAGGTGCCGATAGGCATTCCAGATATGGTTGCCGATAGGCATTTCAAATATAGGTGCTGATAGGCATTTCAGATGTAGTTTCCGATAGGCATTTCAAAAATAGGTGTCGATAGGCATTTCAGATATAGGTGTCGATAGGCATTTCAGATATAGGTGTCGATAGGCATTTCAGATATAGGTGTCGATAGGCATTTCAGATATAGGTGTCGATAGGCATTTAAGATATAGGTGTCGATAGGCATTTCAGATATAGGGGTCGATAGGCATTTCAGATATAGGTGTCGATAGGCATTTCAGATATAGGTGCCGATAGGCATTTCAGATATAGTTGCCGATTGGCATTTTAACAATAGGTGCCGATAGGCATTTCAGATATAGAAGCCGATAGGCATTTCAAATATAGGTGCCGATAGGCATCCCAGATATGGTTGCCGATAGGCATTTCAAATATAGGTGCTGATAGGCATTTCAGATGTAGTTTCCGATAGGCATTTCAAAAATAGGTGTCGATAGGCATTTCAGATATAAGTGTCGATAGGCATTTCAGATATAGGTGTCGATAGGCATTTCAGATATAGGTGTCGATAGGCATTTCAGATATAGGTGTCGATAGGCATTTCAGATATAGGTGTCGATAGGCATTTCAGATATAGGTGTCGATAGGCATTTCAGATATAGGTGTCGATAGGCATTTCAGATATAGGTGCCGATAGGCATTTCAGATATAGTTGCCGATTGGCATTTTAAAAATAGGTGCCGATAGGCATTTCAGATATAGAAGCCGATAGGCATTTCAAATATAGGTGCCGATAGGCATTCCAGATATGGTTGCCGATAGGCATTTCAAATATAGGTGCTGATAGGCATTTCAAATGTAGTTTCCGATAGGCATTTCAAAAATAGGTGTCGATAGGCATTTCAGATATAGGTGTCGATAGGCATTTCAGATATAGGTGTCGATAGGCATTTCAGATATAGGTGTCGATAGGCATTTCAGATATAGGTGTCGATAGGCATTTCAGATATAGGTGTCGATAGGCATTTCAGATATAGGTGTCGATAGGCATTTCAGATATAAGTGTCGATAGGCATTTCAGATATAGGTGTCGATAGGCATTTCAGATATAGGTGCCGTTAGGCATTTCAGATATAGTTGCCGATTGGCATTTTAAAAATAGGTGCCGATAGGCATTTCAGATATAGAAGCCGATAGGCATTTCAAATATAGGTGCCGATAGGCATTCCAGATATGGTTGCCGATAGGCATTTCAAATATAGGTGCTGATAGGCATTTCAGATGTAGTTTCCCATAGGCATTTCAACAATAGGTGTCGATAGGCATTTCAGATATAGGTGTCGATAGGCATTTCAGATATAGGTGTCGATAGGCATTTCAGATATAGGTGTCGATAGGCATTTCAGATATAGGTGTCGATAGGCATTTCAGACATAGGTGTCGATAGGCATTTCAGATATAGGTGTCGATAGGCATTTCAGATATAGGTGCCGATAGGCATTTCAGATATAGTTGCCGATTGGCATTTTAAAAATAGGTGCCGGTAGGCATTTCAGATATAGAAGCCGATAGGCATTTCAAATATAGGTGCCGATAGGCATTCCAGATATGGTTGCCGATAGGCTTTTCAAATATAGGTGCTGATAGGCATTTCAGATGTAGTTTCCGATAGGCATTTCAAAAATAGGTGTCGGTAGGCATTTCAGATATAGGTGTCGATAGGCATTTCAGATATAGGTGTCGATAGGCATTTCAGATATAGGTGTCGATAGGCATTTCAGATATAGGTGTCGATAGGCATTTCAGATATAGGTGCCGATAGGCATTTCAGATATAGTTGCCGATTGGCATTTTAAAAATAGGTGCCGATAGGCATTTCAGATATAGAAGCCGATAGGCATTTCAAATATAGGTGCCGATAGGCATTCCAGATATGGTTGCCGATAGGCATTTCAAATATAGGTGCTGATAGGCATTTCAGATGTAGTTTCCGGTAGGCATTTCAAAAATAGGTGTCGATAGGCATTTCAGATATAGGTGTCGATAGGCATTTCAGATATAGGTGTCGATAGGCATTTCAGATATAAGTGTCGATAGGCATTTCAGATATAGGTGTCGATAGGCATTTCAGATATAGGTGCCGGTAGGCATTTCAGATATAGTTGCCGATTGGCATTTTAAAAATAGGTGCCGATGGGCATTTCAGATATAGAAGCTGATAGGCATTTCAAATATAGGTGCCGATAGGCATTCCAGATATGGTTGCCGATAGGCATTTCAAATATAGGTGCTGATAGGCATTTCAGATGTAGTTTCCGATAGGCATTTCAAAAATAGGTGTCGATAGGCATTTCAGATATAGGTGTCGATAGGCATTTCAGATATAGGTGTCGATAGGCATTTCAGATATAGGTGTCGATAGGCATTTCAGATATAGGTGTCGATAGGCATTTCAGATATAGGTGTCGATAGGCATTTCAGATATAGGTGTCGATAGGCATTTCAGATATAGGTGTCGATAGGCATTTCAGATATAGGTGCCGATAGGCATTTCAGATATAGTTGCCGATTGGCATTTTAAAAATAGGTGCCGATAGGCATTTCAGATATAGAAGCCGATAGGCATTTCAAATATAGGTGCCGATAGGCATTGCAGATATGGTTGCAGATAGGCATTTCAAATATAGGTGCTGATAGGCATTTCAGATGTAGTTTCCGATAGGCATTTCAAAAATAGGTGTCGATAGGCATTTCAGATATAGGTGTCGATAGGCAATTCAGATATAGGTGTCGATTGGCATTTCAGATATAGGTGTCGATAGGCATTTCAGATATAAGATTCGATAGGCATTTCAGATATAGGTGTCGATAGGCATTTCAGATATAGGTGTCGATAGGCATTTCAGATATAGGTGTCGATAGGCATTTCAGATATAGGTGTCGATAGGCATTTCAGATATAGGTGCCGATAGGCATTTCAGATATAGTTGCCGATTGGCATTTTAAAAATAGGTGCCGATAGGCATTTCAGATATAGAAGCCGATGGGCATTTCAAATATAGGTGCCGATAGGCATTCCAGATATGGTTGCCGATAGGCATTTCAAATTTAGGTGCTGATAGGCATTTCAGATGTAGTTTCCGATAGGCATTTCAAAAATAGGTGTCGATAGGCATTTCAGATATAGGTGTCGATAGGCATTTCAGATATAGGTGTCGATAGGCATTTCAGATATAGGTGTCGATAGGCATTTCAGATATAGGTGTCGATAGGCATTTCAGATATAGGTGTCGATAGGCATTTCAGATATAGGTGTCGATAGGCATTTCAGATATAGGTGTCGATAGGCATTTCAGATATAGGTGCCGATAGGCATTTCAGATATAGTTGCCGATTGGCATTTTAAAAATAGGTGCCGATAGGCATTTCAGATATATTAGCCGATAGGCATTTCAAATATAGGGCCGATAGGCATTCCAGATATGGTTGCCGATAGGCATTTCAAATATAGGTGCTGATAGGCATTTCAGATGTAGTTTCCGATAGGCATTTCAAAAATAGGTGTCGATAGGCATTTCAGATATAGGTGTCGATAGGCATTTCAGATATAGGTGTCGATAGGCATTTCAGATATAGGTGTCGATAGGCATTTCAGATATAGGTGTCGATAGGCATTTCAGATATAGGTGTCGATAGGCATATCAGATATAGGTGTCGATAGGCATTTCAGATATAGGTGTCGATAGGCATTTCAGATATAGGTGCCGATAGGCATTTCAGATATAGTTGCCGATTGGCATTTTAAAAATAGGTGCCGATAGGCATTTCAGATATAGAAGCCGATAGGCATTTCAAATATAGGTGCCGATAGGCATTCCATATATGGTTACCGATAGGCATTTCAAATATAGGTGCTGATAGGCATTTCAGATGTAGTTTCCGATAGGCATTTCAAAAATAGGTGTCGATAGGCATTTCAGATATAGGTGTCGATAGGCATTTCAGATATAGGTGTCGATAGGCATTTCAGATATAGGTGTCGATAGGCATTTCAGATATAGGTGTCGATAGGCATTTCAGATATAGGTGTCGATAGGCATTTCAGATATAGGTGTCGATAGGCATTTCAGATATAGGTGCCGAAAGGCATTTCAGATATAGTTGCCGATTGGCATTTTAAAAATAGGTGCCGATAGGCATTTCAGATATAGAAGCCGTTAGGCATTTCAAATATAGGTGCCGATAGGCATTCCAGATATGGTTGCCGATAGGCATTTCAAATATAGGTGCTGATAGGCATTTCAGATGTAGTTTCCGATAGGCATTTCAAAAATAGGTATCGATAGGCATTTCAGATATAGGTGTCGATAGGCATTTCAGATATAGGTGTCGATAGGCATTTCAGATATAGGTGTCGATAGGCATTTCAGATATAGGTGTCGATAGGCATTTCAGATATAGGTGTAGATAGGCATTTCAGATATAGGTGTCGATAGGCATTTCAGATATAGGTGTCGATAGGCATTTCAGATATAGGTGCCGATAGGCATTTCAGATATAGTTGCCGATTGGCATTTTAAAAATAGGTGCCGATAGGCATTTCAGATATAGAAGCCGATAGGCATTTCAAATATAGGTGCCGATAAGCATTCCAGATATGGTTGCCGATAGGCATTTAAAATATAGGTGCTGATAGGCATTTCAGATGTAGTTTCCGATAGGCATTTCAAAAATAGGTGTCGATAGGCATTTCAGATATAGGTGTCGATAGGCATTTCAGATACAGGTGTCGATAGGCATTTCAGATATAGGTGTCGATAGGCATTTCAGATATAGGTGTCGATAGGCATTTCAGATATAGGTGTCGATAGGCATTTCAGATATAGGTGTCGATAGGCATTTCAGATATAGGTGTCGATAAGCATTTCAGATATAGGTGTCGATAGGCATTTCAGATATAGGTGCCGATAGGCATTTCAGATATAGAAGCCGATAGGCATTTCAAATATAGGTGCCGATAGGCATTCCAGATATGGTTGCCGATAGGCATTTCAAATATAGGTGCTGATAGGCATTTCAGATGTAGTTTCCGATAGGCATTTCAAAAATAGGTGTCGAAAGGCATTTCAGATATAGGTGTCGATAGGCATTTCAGATATAGGTGTCGATAGGCATTTCAGATATAGGTGTCGATAGGCATTTCAGATATAGGTGTCGATAGGCATTTCAGATATAGGTGTCGATAGGCATTTCAGATATAGGTGTCGATAGGCATTTTAGATATAGGTGTCGATAGGCATTTCAGATATAGGTGCCGATAGGCATTTCAGATATAGTTGCCGATTGGCATTTTAAAAATAGGTGCCGATAGGCATTTCAGATATAGAAGCCGATAGGCATTTCAGATATAGTTGCCGATTAGCATTTTAAAAATAGGTGCCGATAGGCATTTCAGATATAGAAGCCGATAGGCATTTCAAATATAGGTGCCGATAGGCATTCCAGATATGGTTGCCGATAGGCATTTCAAATATAGGTGCTGATAGGCATTTCAGATGTAGTTTCCGATAGGCATTTCAAAAATAGGTGTCGATAGGCATTTCAGATATAGGTGTCGATAGGCATTTCAGATATAGGTGTCGATAGGCATTTCAGATATAGGTGTCGATAGGCATTTAAGATATAGGTGTCGATAGGCATTTCAGATATAGGGGTCGATAGGCATTTCAGATATAGGTGTCGATAGGCATTTCAGATATAGGTGCCGATAGGCATTTCAGATATAGTTGCCGATTGGCATTTTAAAAATAGGTGCCGATAGGCATTTCAGATATAGAAGCCGATAGGCATTTCAAATATAGGTGCCGATAGGCATTCCAGATATGGTTGCCGATAGGCATTTCAAATATAGGTGCTGATAGGCATTTCAGATGTAGTTTCCGATAGGCATTTCAAAAATAGGTGTCGATAGGCATTTCAGATATAGGTGTCGATAGGCATTTCAGATATAGGTGTCGATAGGCATTTCAGATATAGGTGTCAATAGGCATTTCAGATATAGGTGTCGATAGGCATTTCAGATATAGGTGTCGATAGGCATTTCAGATATAGGTGTCGATAGGCATTTCAGATATAGGTGTCGATAGGCATTTCAGATATAGGTGCCGATAGGCATTTCAGATATAGTTGCCGATTGGCATTTTAAAAATAGGTGCCGGTAGGCATTTCAGATATAGAAGCCGATAGGCATTTCAAATATAGGTGCCGATAGGCATTCCAGATATGGTTGCCGATAGGCATTTCAAATATAGGTGCTGATAGGCATTTCAGATGTAGTTTCCGATAGGCATTTCAAAAATAGGTGTCGATAGGCATTTCAGATATAGGTGTCGATAGGCATTTCAGATATAGGTGTCGATAGGCATTTCAGATATAGGTGTCGATAGGCATTTCAGATATAGGTGTCGATAGGCATTTTAGATATAGGTGCCGATAGGCATTTCAGATATAGTTGCCGATTGGCATTTTAAAAATAGGTGCCGATAGGCATTTCAGATATAGAAGCCGATAGGCATTTCAAATATAGGTGCCGATAGGCATTCCAGATATGGTTGCCGATAGGCATTTCAAATATAGGTGCTGATAGGCATTTCAGATGTAGTTTCCGATAGGCATTTCAAAAATAGGTGTCGATAGGCATTTCAGATATAGGTGTCGATAGGCATTTCAGATATAGGTGTCGATAGGCATTTCAGATATAAGTGTCGATAGGCATTTCAGATATAGGTGTCGATAGGCATTTCAGATATAGGTGCCGATAGGCATTTCAGATATAGTTGCCGATTGGCATTTTAAAAATTGGTGCCGATAGGCATTTCAGATATAGAAGCCGATAGGCATTTCAAATATAGGTGCCGATAGGCATTCCAGATATGGTTGCCGATAGGCATTTCAAATATAGGTGCTGATAGGCATTTCAGATGTAGTTTCCGATAGGCATTTCAAAAATAGGTGTCGATAGGCATTTTAGATATAGGTGTCGATAGGCATTTCAGATATAGGTGTCGATAGGCATTTCAGATATAGGTGTCGATAGGCATTTCAGATATAGGAGTCGATAGGCATTTCAGATATAGGTGTCGATAGGCATTTCAGATATAGGTGTCGATAGGCATTTCAGATATAGGTGTCGATAGGCATTTCAGATATAGGTGCCGATAGGCATTTCAGATATAGTTGCCGATTGGCATTTTAAAAATAGGTGCCGATAGGCATTTCAGATATAGAAGCCGATAGGCATTTCAAATATAGGTGCCGATAGGCATTCCAGATATGGTTGCCGATAGGCATTTCAAATATAGGTGCTGATAGGCATTTCAGATGTAGTTTCCGATAGGCATTTCAAAAATAGGTGTCGATAGGCATTTCAGATATAGGTGTCGATAGGCATTTCAGATATAGGTGTCGATTGGCATTTCAGATATAGGTGTCGATAGGCATTTCAGATATAGGATTCGATAGGCATTTCAGATATAGGTGTCGATAGGCATTTCAGATATAGGTGTCGATAGGCATTTCAGATATAGGTGTCGATAGGCATTTCAGATATAGGTGTCGATAGGCATTTCAGATATAGGTGCCGATAGGCATTTCAGATATAGTTGCCGATTGGCATTTTAAAAATAGGTGCCGATAGGCATTTCAGATATAGAAGCCGATAGGCATTTCAAATATAGGTGCCGATAGGCATTCCAGATATGGTTGCCGATAGGCATTTCAAATTTAGGTGCTGATAGGCATTTCAGATGTAGTTTCCGATAGGCATTTCAAAAATAGGTGTCGATAGGCATTTCAGATATAGGTGTCGATAGGCATTTCAGATATAGGTGTCGATAGGCATTTCAGATATAGGTGTCGATAGGCATTTCAGATATAGGTGTCGATAGGCATTTCAGATATAGGTGTCGATAGGCATTTCAGATATAGGTGTCGATAGGCATTTCAGATATAGGTGTCGATAGGCATTTCAGATATAGGTGTCGATAGGCATTTCAGATATAGGTGCCGATAGGCATTTCAGATATAGTCGCCGATTGGCATTTTAAAAATAGGTGCCGATAGGCATTTCAGATATAGAAGCCGATAGGCATTTCAAATATAGGTGCCGATAGGCATTCCAGATATGGTTGCCGATAGGCATTTCAAATATAGGTGCTGATAGGCATTTCAGATGTAGTTTCCGATAGGCATTTCAAAAATGGTGTCGATAGGCATTTCAGATATAGGTGTCGATAGGCATTTCAGATATAGGTGTCGATAGGCATTTCAGATATAGGTGTCGATAGGCATTTCAGATATAGGTGTCGATAGGCATTTCAGATAAAGGTGTCGATAGGCATTTCAGATATAGGTGTCGATAGGCATTTCAGATATAGGTGCCGATAGGCATTTCAGATATAGTTGCCGATTGGCATTTTAAAAATAGGTGCCGATAGGCATTTCAGATATAGAAGCCGATAGGCATTTCAAATATAGGTGCCGATAGGCATTCCAGATATGGTTGCCGATAGGCATTTCAAATATAGGTGTCGATAGGCATTTCAGATATAGGTGTCGATAGGCATTTCAGATATAGGTGTCGATAGGCATTTCAGATATAGGTGTCGATAGGCATTTCAGATATAGGTGTCGATAGGCATTTCAGATATAGGTGTCGATAGGCATTTCAGATATAGGTGTCGATAGGCATTTCAGATATAGGTGTCGATAGGCATTTCAGATATAGGTGTAGATAGGCATTTCAGATATAGGTGTCGATAGGCATTTCAGATATAGGTGTCGATAGGCATTTCAGATATAGGTGCCGATAGGCATTTCAGATATAGTTGCCGATTGGCATTTTAAAAATAGGTGCCGATAGGCATTTCAGATATAGAAGCCGATAGGCATTTCAAATATAGGTGCCGATAAGCATTCCAGATATGGTTGCCGATAGGCATTTAAAATATAGGTGCTGATAGGCATTTCAGATGTAGTTTCCGATAGGCATTTCAAAAATAGGTGTCGATAGGCATTTCAGATATAGGTGTCGATAGGCATTTCAGATACAGGTGTCGATAGGCATTTCAGATATAGGTGTCGATAGGCATTTCAGATATAGGTGTCGATAGGCATTTCAGATATAGGTGTCGATAGGCATTTCAGATATAGGTGTCGATAGGCATTTCAGATATAGGTGTCGATAAGCATTTCAGATATAGGTGTCGATAGGCATTTCAGATATAGGTGCCGATAGGCATTTCAGATATAGAAGCCGATAGGCATTTCAAATATAGGTGCCGATAGGCATTCCAGATATGGTTGCCGATAGGCATTTTAAATATAGGTGCTGATAGGCATTTCAGATGTAGTTTCCGATAGGCATTTCAAAAATAGGTGTCGAAAGGCATTTCAGATATAGGTGTCGATAGGCATTTCAGATATAGGTGTCGATAGGCATTTCAGATATAGGTGTCGATAGGCATCTCAGATATAGGTGTCGATAGGCATTTCAGATATAGGTGTCGATAGGCATTTCAGATATAGGTGTCGATAGGCATTTTAGATATAGGTGTCGATAGGCATTTCAGATATAGGTGCCGATAGGCATTTCAGAAATAGTTGCCGATTGGCATTTTAAAAATAGGTGCCGATAGGCATTTCAGATATAGAAGCCGATAGGCATTTCAGATATAGTTGCCGATTAGCATTTTAAAAATAGGTGCCGATAGGCATTTCAGATATAGAAGCCGATAGGCATTTCAAATATAGGTGCCGATAGGCATTCCAGATATGGTTGCCGATAGGCATTTCAAATATAGGTGCTGATAGGCATTTCAGATGTAGTTTCCGATAGGCATTTCAAAAATAGGTGTCGATAGGCATTTCAGATATAGGTGTCGATAGGCATTTCAGATATAGGTGTCGATAGGCATTTCAGATATAGGTGTCGATAGGCATTTAAGATATAGGTGTCGATAGGCATTTCAGATATAGGGGTCGATAGGCATTTCAGATATAGGTGTCGATAGGCATTTCAGATATAGGTGCCGATAGGCATTTCAGATATAGTTGCCGATTGGCATTTTAAAAATAGGTGCCGATAGGCATTTCAGATATAGAAGCCGATAGGCATTTCAAATATAGGTGCCGATAGGCATTTCAGATATAGGTGTCGATAGGCATTTCAGATATAGGTGTCGATAGGCATTTCAGATATAGGTGTCGATAGGCATTTCAGATATAGGTGTCGATAGGCATTTCAGATATAGGTGCCGATAGGCATTTCAGATATAGTTGCCGATTGGCATTTTAAAAATAGGTGCCGATAGGCATTTCAGATATAGAAGCCGATAGGCATTTCAAATATAGGTGCCGATAGGCATTCCAGATATGGTTGCCGATAGGCATTTCAAATATAGGTGCTGATAGGCATTTCAGATGTAGTTTCCGATAGGCATTTCAAAAATAGGTGTCGATAGGCATTTCAGATATAGGTGTCGATAGGCATTTCAGATATAGGTGTCGATAGGCATTTCAGATATAAGTGTCGATAGGCATTTCAGATATAGGTGTCGATAGGCATTTCAGATATAGGTGCCGATAGGCATTTCAGATATAGTTGCCGATTGGCATTTTAAAAATTGGTGCCGATAGGCATTTCAGATATAGAAGCCGATAGGCATTTCAAATATAGGTGCCGATAGGCATTCCAGATATGGTTGCCGATAGGCATTTCAAATATAGGTGCTGATAGGCATTTCAGATGTAGTTTCCGATAGGCATTTCAAAAATAGGTGTCGATAGGCATTTTAGATATAGGTGTCGATAGGCATTTCAGATATAGGTGTCGATAGGCATTTCAGATATAGGTGTCGATAGGCATTTCAGATATAGGAGTCGATAGGCATTTCAGATATAGGTGTCGATAGGCATTTCAGATATAGGTGTCGATAGGCATTTCAGATATAGGTGTCGATAGGCATTTCAGATATAGGTGCCGATAGGCATTTCAGATATAGTTGCCGATTGGCATTTTAAAAATAGGTGCCGATAGGCATTTCAGATATAGAAGCCGATAGGCATTTCAAATATAGGTGCCGATAGGCATTCCAGATATGGTTGCCGATAGGCATTTCAAATATAGGTGCTGATAGGCATTTCAGATGTAGTTTCCGATAGGCATTTCAAAAATAGGTGTCGATAGGCATTTCAGATATAGGTGTCGATAGGCATTTCAGATATAGGTGTCGATTGGCATTTCAGATATAGGTGTCGATAGGCATTTCAGATATAGGATTCGATAGGCATTTCAGATATAGGTGTCGATAGGCATTTCAGATATAGGTGTCGATAGGCATTTCAGATATAGGTGTCGATAGGCATTTCAGATATAGGTGTCGATAGGCATTTCAGATATAGGTGCCGATAGGCATTTCAGATATAGTTGCCGATTGGCATTTTAAAAATAGGTGCCGATAGGCATTTCAGATATAGAAGCCGATAGGCATTTCAAATATAGGTGCCGATAGGCATTCCAGATATGGTTGCCGATAGGCATTTCAAATTTAGGTGCTGATAGGCATTTCAGATGTAGTTTCCGATAGGCATTTCAAAAATAGGTGTCGATAGGCATTTCAGATATAGGTGTCGATAGGCATTTCAGATATAGGTGTCGATAGGCATTTCAGATATAGGTGTCGATAGGCATTTCAGATATAGGTGTCGATAGGCATTTCAGATATAGGTGTCGATAGGCATTTCAGATATAGGTGTCGATAGGCATTTCAGATATAGGTGTCGATAGGCATTTCAGATATAGGTGTCGAAAGGCATTTCAGATATAGGTGCCGATAGGCATTTCAGATATAGTCGCCGATTGGCATTTTAAAAATAGGTGCCGATAGGCATTTCAGATATAGAAGCCGATAGGCATTTCAAATATAGGTGCCGATAGGCATTCCAGATATGGTTGCCGATAGGCATTTCAAATATAGGTGCTGATAGGCATTTCAGATGTAGTTTCCGATAGGCATTTCAAAAATGGTGTCGATAGGCATTTCAGATATAGGTGTCGATAGGCATTTCAGATATAGGTGTCGATAGGCATTTCAGATATAGGTGTCGATAGGCATTTCAGATATAGGTGTCGATAGGCATTTCAGATATAGGTGTCGATAGGCATTTCAGATATAGGTGTCGATAGGCATTTCAGATATAGGTGCCGATAGGCATTTCAGATATAGTTGCCGATTGGCATTTTAAAAATAGGTGCCGATAGGCATTTCAGATATAGAAGCCGATAGGCATTTCAAATATAGGTGCCGATAGGCATTCCAGATATGGTTGCCGATAGGCATTTCAAATATAGGTGTCGATAGGCATTTCAGATATAGGTGTCGATAGGCATTTCAGATATAGGTGTCGATAGGCATTTCAGATATAGGTGTCGATAGGCATTTCAGATATAGGTGTCGATAGGCATTTAAGATATAGGTGTCGATAGGCATTTCAGATATAGGGGTCGATAGGCATTTCAGATATAGGTGTCGATAGGCATTTCAAATATAGGTGCCGATAGGCATTTCAGATATAGTTGCCGATTGGCATTTTAAAAATAGGTGCCGATAGGCATTTCAGATATAGAAGCCGATAGGCATTTCAAATATAGGTGCCGATAGGCATTCCAGATATGGTTGCCGATAGGCATTTCAAATATAGGTGCTGATAGGCATTTCAGATGTAGTTTCCGATAGGCATTTCAAAAATAGGTGTCGATAGGCATTTCAGATATAAGTGTCGATAGGCATTTCAGATATAGGTGTCGATAGGCATTTCAGATATAGGTGTCGATAGGCATTTCAGATATATGTGTCGATAGGCATTTCAGATATAGGTGTCGATAGGCATTTCAGATATAGTTGTCGTTTGGCATTTTAAAAATAGGTGCCGATAGGCATTTCAGATATAGAAGCCGATAGGCATTTCAAATATAGGTGCCGATAGGCATTCCAGATATGGTTGCCGATAGGCATTTCAAATATAGGTGCTGATAGGCATTTCAGATGTAGTTTCCGATAGGCATTTCAAAAATAGGTGTCGATAGGCATTTCAGATATAGGTGTCGATAGGCATTTCAGATATAGGTGTCGATAGGCATTTCAGATATAGGTGTCGATAGGCATTTCAGATATAGGTGTCGATAGGCATTTCAGATATAGGTGTCGATAGGCATTTTAGATATAGGTGTCGATAGGCATTTCAGATATAGGTGTCGATAGGCATTTCAGATATAGGTGTCGATAGGCATTTCAGATATAGGTGCCGATAGGCATTTTAGATATAGTTGCCGATTGGCATTTTAAAAATAGGTGCCGATAGGCATTTCAGATATAGAAGCCGATAGGCATTTCAAATATAGGTGCCGATAGGCATTCCAGATATGGTTGCCGATAGGCATTTCAAATATAGGTGCTGATAGGCATTTCAGATGTAGTTTCCGATAGGCATTTCAAAAATAGGTGTCGATAGGCATTTCAGATATAGGTGTCGATAGGCATTTCAGATATAGGTGTCGATAGGCATTTCAGATATAGGTGTCGATAGGCATTTCAGATATAGGTGTCGATAGGCATTTCAGATATAGGTGTCGATAGGCATTTCAGATATAGGTGTCGATAGGCATTTCAGATATAGGTGTCGATAGGCAATTCAGATATAGGTGCCGATAGGCATTTCAGATATAGTTGCCGATTGGCATTTTAAAAATAGGTGCCGGTAGGCATTTCAGATATAGAAGCCGATAGGCATTTCAAATATAGGTGCCGATAGGCATTCCAGATATGGTTGCCGATAGGCATTTCAAATATAGGTGCTGATAGGCATTTCAGATGTAGTTTCCGATAGGCATTTCAAAAATAGGTGTCGATAGGCATTTCAGATATAGGTGTCGATAGGCATTTCAGATATAGGTGTCGATAGGCATTTCAGATATAGGTGTCGATAGGCATTTCAGATATAGGTGTCGATAGGCATTTCAGATATAGGTGCCGATAGGCATTTCAGATATAGTTGCCGATTGGCATTTTAAAAATAGGTGCCGATGGGCATTTCAGATATAGAAGCTGATAGGCATTTCAAATATAGGTGCCGATAGGCATTCCAGATATGGTTGCCGATAGGCATTTCAAATATAGGTGCTGATAGGCATTTCAGATGTAGTTTCCGATAGGCATTTCAAAAATAGGTGTCGATAGGCATTTCAGATATAGGTGTCGATAGGGATTTCAGATATAGGTGTCGATAGGCATTTCAGATATAGGTGTCGATAGGCATTTCAGATATAGGTGTCGATAGGCATTTCAGATATAGGTGTCGATAGGCATTTCAGATATAGGTGTCGATAGGCATTTCAGATATATGTGTCGATAGGCATTTCAGATATAGGTGCTGATAGGCATTTCAGATATAGTTGCCGATTGGCATTTTAAAAATAGGTGCCGATAGGCATTTCAGATATAGAAGCCGATAGGCATTTCAAATATAGTTGCCGATAGGCATTCCAGATATGGTTGCCGATAGGCATTTCAAATATAGGTGCTGATAGGCATTTCAGATGTAGTTTCCGATAGGCATTTCAAAAATAGGTGTCGATAGGCATTTCAGATATAGGTGTCGATAGGCATTTCAGATATAGGTGTCGATAGGCATTTCAGATATAGGTGTCGATAGGCATTTCAGATATAGGTGTCGATAGGCATTTCAGATATAGGTGTCGATAGGCATTTCAGATATAGGTGCCGATAGGCATTTCAGATATAGTTGCCGATTGGCATTTTAAAAATAGGTGCCGATAGGCATTTCAGATATAGAAGCCGATAGGCATTTCAAATATAGGTGCCGATAGGCATTCCAGATATGGTTGCCGATAGGCATTTCAAATATAGGTGCTGATAGGCATTTCAGATGTAGTTTCCGATAGGCATTTCAAAAATATGTGTCGATAGGCATTTCAGATATAGGTGTCGATAGGCATTTCAGATATAGGTGTCGATAGGCATTTCAGATATAGGTGTCGATAGGCATTTCAGATATAGGTGTCGATAGGCATTTCAGATATAGGTGTCGATAGGCATTTCAGATATAGGTGTCGATAGGCATTTCAGATATAGGTGCCGATAGGCATTTCAGATATAGTTGCCGATTGGCATTTTAAAAATAGGTGCCGATAGGCATTTCAGATATAGAAGCCGATAGGCATTTCAAATATAGGGCCGATAGGCATTCCAGATATGGTTGCCGATAGGCATTTCAAATATAGGTGCTGATAGGCATTTCAGATGTAGTTTCCGATAGGCATTTCAAAAATAGGTGTCGATAGGCATTTCAGATATAGGTGTCGATAGGCATTTCAGATATAGGTGTCGATAGGCATTTCAGATATAGATGTCGATAGGCATTTCAGATATAGGTGTCGATAGGCATTTCAGATATAGGTGTCGATAGGCATATCAGATATAGGTGTCGATAGGCATTTCAGATATAGGTGTCGATAGGCATTTCAGATATAGGTGCCGATAGGCATTTCAGATATAGTTGCCGATTGGCATTTTAAAAATAGGTGCCGATAGGCATTTCAGATATAGAAGCCGATAGGCATTTCAAATATAGGTGCCGATAGGCATTCCATATATGGTTGCCGATAGGCATTTCAAATATAGGTGCTGATAGGCATTTCAGATGTAGTTTCCGATAGGCATTTCAAAAATAGGTGTCGATAGGCATTTCAGATATAGGTGTCGATAGGCATTTCAGATATAGGTGTCAATAGGCATTTCAGATATAGGTGTCGATAGGCATTTCAGATATAGGTGTCGATAGGCATGTCAGATATAGGTGTCGATAGGCATTTCAGATATAGGTGCCGATAGGCATTTCAAATATAGGTGCCGATAGGCATTCCAGATATGGTTGCCGATAGGCATTTCAAATATAGGTGCTGATAGGCATTTCAGATGTAGTTTCCGATAGGCATTTCAAAAATAGGTGTCGATAGGCATTTCAGATATAGGTGTCGATAGGCATTTCAGATATAGGTGTCGATAGGCATTTCAGATATAGGTGTCGATAGGCATTTCAGATATACGTGTCGATAGGCATTTCAGATATAGGTGTCGATAGGCATTTCATATATAGGTGTCGATAGGCATTTCAGATATAGGTGTCGATAGGCATTTCAGATATAGGTGCCGATAGGCATTTCAGATATAGTTGCCGATTGGAATTTTAAAAATAGGTGCCGATAGGCATTTCAGATATAGAAGCCGATAGGCATTTCAAATATAGGTGCCGATAAGCATTCCAGATATGGTTGCCGATAGGCATTTAAAATATAGGTGCTGATAGGCATTTCAGATGTAGTTTCCGATAGGCATTTCAAAAATAGGTGTCGATAGGCATTTCAGATATAGGTGTCGATAGGCATTTCAGATACAGGTGTCGATAGGCATTTCAGATATAGGTGTCGATAGGCATTTCAGATATAGGTGTCGATAGGCATTTCAGATATAGGTGTCGATAGGCATTTCAGATATAGGTGTCGATAGGCATTTCAGATATAGGTGTCGATAGGCATTTTAGATATAGGTGTCGATAGGCATTTCAGATATAGGTGCCGATAGGCATTTCAGATATAGAAGCCGATAGGCATTTCAAATATAGGTGCCGATAGGCATTCCAGATATGGTTGCCGATAGGCATTTCAAATATAGGTGCTGATAAGCATTTCAGATGTAGTTTCCGATAGGCATTTCAAAAATAGGTGTCCATGGGCATTTCAGATATAGGTGTCGATAGGCATTTCAGATATAGGTGTCGATAGGCATTTCAGATATAGGTGTCGATAGGCATTTTAGATATAAGTGTCGATAGGCATTTCAGATATAGGTGTCGATAGGCATTTCAGATATAGGTGTCGATAGGCATTTCAGATATAGGTGTCGATAGGCATTTCAGATATAGGTGCCGATAGGCATTTCAGATATAGTTGCCGATTGGCATTTTAAAAATAGGTGCCGATAGGCATTTCAGATATATAGAAGCCGATAGGCATTTCAAATTTAGGTGCCGATAGGCATTCCAGATATGGTTGCCGATAGGCATTTCAAATATAGGTGCTGATAGGCATTTCAGATGTAGTTTCCGATAGGCATTTCAAAAATAGGTGTCGATAGGCATTTCAGATATAGGTGTCGATAGGCATTTCAGATATAGGTGTCGATAGGCATTTCAGATATAGGTGTCGATAGGCATTTCAGATATAGGTGTCGATAGGCATTTCAGATATAGGTGTCGATAGGCATTTCAGATATAGGTGTCGATAGGCATTTCAGATATAGGTGTCGATAGGCATTTCAGATATAGGTGTCGATAGGCATTTCAGATATAGGTGCCGATAGGCATTTCAGATATAGTTGCCGATTGGCATTTTAAAAATAGGTGCCGATAGGCATTTCAGATATAGAAGCCGATAGGCATTTCAAATATAGGTGCCGATAGGCATTCCAGATATGGTTGCCGATAGGCATTTCAAATATAGGTGCTGATAGGCATTTCAGATGTAGTTTCCGATAGGCATTTCAAAAATAGGTGTCGATAGGCATTTCAGATATAGGTGTCGATAGGCATTTCAGATATAGGTGTCGATAGGCATTTCAGATATAGGTGTCGATAGGCATTTCAGATATAGGTGTCGATAGGCATTTCAGATATAGGTGTCGATAGGCATTTTAGATATAGGGGTCGATAGGCATTTCAGATATAGGTGTCGATAGGCATTTCAGATATAGGTGCCGATAAGCATTTCAGATATAGTTGCCGATTGGCATTTTAAAAATAGGTGCCGATAGGCATTTCAGATATAGAAGCCGATTGGCATTTCAAATATAGGTGCCGATAGGCATTCCAGATATGGTTGCCGATAGGCATTTCAAATATAGGTGCTGATAGGCATTTCAGATGTAGTTTCCGATAGGCATTTCAAAAATAGGTGTCGATAGGCATTTCAGATATAGGTGTCGATAGGCATTTCAGATATAGGTGTCGATAGGCATTTCAGATATAGGTGTCGATAGGCATTTCAGATATAGGTGTCGATAGGCATTTCAGATATAGGTGTCGATAGGCATTTCAGATATAGGTGTCGATAGGCATTTCAGATATAGGTGTCGATAGGCATTTCAGATATAGGTGCCGATAGGCATTTCAGATATAGTTGCCGATTGGCATTTTAAAAATAGGTGCCGATAGGCATTTCAGATATAGAAGCCGATAGGCATTTCAAATATAGGTGCCGATAGGCATTCCAGATATGGTTGCCGATAGGCATTTCAAATATAGGCGCTGATAGGCATTTCAGATGTAGTTTCCGATAGGCATTTCAAAAATAGGTGTCGATAGGCATTTCAGATATAGGTGTTGATAGGCATTTCAGATATAGGTGTCGATTGGCATTTCAGATATAGGTGTCGATAGGCATTTCAGATATAGGATTCGATAGGCATTTCAGATATAGGTGCCGATAGGCATTTCAGATATGGTTGCCGATTGGCATTTTAAAAATAGGTGCCGATAGGCATTTCAGATATAGAAGCCGATAGGCATTTCAAATATAGGTGCCGATAGGCATTCCAGATATGGTTGCCGATAGGCATTTCAAATATAGGTGCTGATAGGCATTTCAGATGTAGTTTCCGATAGGCATTTCAAAAATAGGTGTCGATAGGCATTTCAGATATAGGTGTCGATAGGCATTTCAGATATAGGTGTCGATAGGCATTTCAGATATAGGTGTCGATAGGCATTTCAGATATAGGTGTCGATAGGCATTTCAGATATAGGTGTCGATAGGCATTTCAGATATAGGTGCCGATAGGCATTTCAGATATAGTTGCCGATTGGCATTTTAAAAATAGGTGCCGATAGGCATTTCAGATATAGAAGCCGATAGGTATTTCAAATATAGGTGCCGATAGGCATTCCAGATATGGTTGCCGATAGGCATTTCAAATATAGGTGCTGATAGGCATTTCAGATGTAGTTTCCGATAGGCATTTCAAAAATAGGTGTCGATAGGCATTTCAGATATAGGTGTCGATAGGCATTTCAGATATAGGTGTCGATAGGCATTTCAGATATAGGTGTCGATAGGCATTTCAGATATAGGTGTCGATAGGCATTTCAGATATAGGTGCCGATAGGCAGTTCAGATATAGTTGCCGATTGGCATTTTAAAAATAGGTGCCGATAGGCATTTCAGATATAGAAGCCGATAGGCATTTCAAATATGGGTGCCGATAGGCATTCCAGATATGGTTGCCGATAGGCATTTCAAATATAGGTGCTGATAGGCATTTCAGATGTAGTTTCCGATAGGCATTTCAAAAATAGGTGTCGATAGGCATTTCAGATATAGGTGTCGATAGGCATTTCAGATATAGGTGTCGATAGGCATTTCAGATATAGGTGTCGATAGGCATTTCAGATATATGTGTCGATAGGCATTTCAGATATAGGTGCCGATAGGCATTTCAGATATAGTTGCCGATTGGCATTTTAAAAATAGGTGCCGATAGGCATTTCAGATATAGAAGCCGATAGGCATTTCAAATATAGGTGCCGATAGGCATTCCAGATATGGTTGCCGATAGGCATTTCAAATATAGGTGCTGATAGGCATTTCAGATGTAGTTTCCGATAGGCATTTCAAAAATAGGTGTCGATAGGCATTTCAGATATAGGTGTCGATAGGCATTTCAGATATAGGTGTCGATAGGCATTTCAGATATAGGTGTCGATAGGCATTTCAGATATAGGTGTCGATAGGCATTTCAGATATTGGTGTCGATAGGCATTTCAGATATAGGTGTCGATAGGCATTTCAGATATAGGTGTCGATAGGCATTTCAGATATAGGTGTCTTTAGGCATTTCAGATATAGGTGCTGATAGGCATTTCAGATATAGTTGCCGATTGGCATTTTAAAAATAGGTGCCGATAGGCATTTCAGATATAGAAGCCGATAGGCATTTCAAATATAGGTGCCGATAGGCATTCCAGATATGGTTGCCGATAGGCATTTCAAATATAGGTGCTGATAGGCATTTCAGATGTAGTTTCCGATAGGCATTTCAAAAATAGGTGTCGATAGGCATTTCAGATATAGGTGTTGATAGGCATTTCAGATATAGGTGTCGATTGGCATTTCAGATATAGGTGTCGATAGGCATTTCAGATATAGGATTCGATAGGCATTTCAGATATAGGTGTCGATAGGCATTTCAGATATAGGTGTCGATAGGCATTTCAGATATAGGTGTCGATAGGCATTTCAGATATAGGTGTCGATAGGCATTTCAGATATAGGTGTCGATAGGCATTTCAGATATAGGTGTCGATAGGCATTTCAGATATAGGTGTCGATAGGCATTTCAGATATAGGTGCCGATAGGCATTTCAGATATAGTTGCCGATTGGCATTTTAAAAATAGGTGCCGATAGACATTTCAGATATAGAAGCCGATAGGCATTTCAAATATAGGTGCCGATAGGCATTCCAGATATTGTTGCCGATAGGCATTTCAAATATAGGTGCTGATAGGCATTTCAGATGTAGTTTCCGATAGGCATTTCAAAAATAGGTGTCGATAGGCATTTCAGATATAGGTGTCGATAGGCATTTCAGATATAGGTGTCGATAGGCAATTTAGATATAGGTGTCGATAGGCATTTCAGATATAGGTGTCGATAGGCATTTCAGATATAGGTGCCGATAGGCATTTCAGATATAGTTGCCGATTGGCATTTTAAAAATAGGTGCCGATAGGCATTTCAGATATAGAAGCCGATAGGCATTTCAAATATAGGTGCCGATAGGCATTCCAGATATGGTTGCCGATAGGCATTTCAAATATAGGTGCTGATAGGCATTTCAGATGTAGTTTCCGATAGGCATTTCAAAAATAGGTGTCGATAGGCATTTCAGATATAGGTGTCGATAGGCATTTCAGATATAGGTGTCGATAGGCATTTCAGATATAGGTGTCGATAGGCATTTCAGATATAAGTGTCGATAGGCATTTCAGATATAGGTGTCGATAGGCATTTCAGATATAGGTGTCGATAGGCATTTCAGATATAGGTGCCGATAGGCATTTCAGATATAGTTGCCGATTGGCATTTTAAAAATAGGTGCCGATAGGCATTTCAGATATAGAAGCCGATAGGCATTTCAAATATAGGTGCCGATAGGCATTCCAGATATGGTTGCCGATAGGCATTTCAAATATAGGGTGCTGATAGGCATTTCAGATGTAGTTTCCGATAGGCATTTCAAAAATAGGTGTCGATAGGCATTTCAGATATAGGTGTCGATAGGCATTTCAGATATAGGTGTCGATTGGCATTTCAGATATAGGTGTCGATAGGCATTTCAGATATAGGATTCGATAGGCATTTCAGATATAGGTGTCGATAGGCATCTCAGATATAGGTGTCGATAGGCATTTCAGATATAGGTGTCGATAGGCATTTCAGATATAGGTGTCGATAGGCATTTCAGATATAGGTGCCGATAGGCATTTCAGATATAGTTGCCGATTGGCATTTTAAAAATAGGTGCCGATAGGCATTTCAGATATAGAAGCCGATAGGCATTTCAAATATAGGTGCCGATAGGCATTCCAGATATGGTTGCCGATAGGCATTTCAAATTTAGGTGCTGATAGGCATTTCAGATGTAGTTTCCGATAGGCATTTCAAAAATAGGTGTCGATAGGCATTTCAGATATAGGTGTCGATAGGCATTTCAGATATAGGTGTCGATAGGCATTTCAGATATAGGTGTCGATAGGCATTTCAGATATAGGTGTCGATAGGCATTTCAGATATAGGTGTCGATAGGCATTTCAGATATAGGTGTCGATAGGCATTTCAGATATAGGTGTCGATAGGCATTTCAGATATAGGTGCCGATAGGCATTTCAGATATAGTTGCCGATTGGCATTTTAAAAATAGGTGCCGATAGGCATTTCAGATATAGAAGCCGATAGGCATTTGAAATATAGGTGCCGATAGGCATTCCAGATATGTTTGCCGATAAGCATTTCAAATATAGGTGCTGATAGGCATTTCAGATGTAGTTTCCGATAGGCATTTCAAAAATAGGTGTCGATAGGCATTTCAGATATAGGTGTCGATAGGCATTTCAGATATAGGTGTCGATAGGCATTTCAGATATAGGTGTCGATAGGCATTTCAGATATAGGTGTCGATAGGCATTTCAGATATAGGTGTCGATAGGCATATCGGATATAGGTGTCGATAGGCATTTAAGATATAGGTGTCGATAGGCATTTCAGATATAGGTGCCGATAGGCATTTCAGATGTAGTTGCCGATTGGCATTTTAAAAATAGGTGCCGATAGGCATTTCAGATATAGAAGCCGATAGGCATTTCAAATATAGGTGCCGATAGGCATTCCATATATGGTTGCCGATAGGCATTTCAAATATAGGTGCTGATAGGCATTTCAGATGTAGTTTCCGATAGGCATTTCAGATATAGGTGTCGATAGGCATTTCAGATATAGGTGTCGATAGGCATTTCAGATATAGGCGTCGATAGGCATTTCAGATATAGGTGTCGATAGGCATTTCAGATATAGGTGTCGATAGGCATTTCAGATATAGGTGTCGATAGGCATTTCAGATATAGGTGTCGATAGGCATTTCAGATATAGGTGCCGATAGGCATTTCAGATATAGTTGCCGATTGGCATTTTAAAAATAGGTGCCGATAGGCATTTCAGATATAGAAGCCGATAGGCATTTCAAATATAGGTGCCGATAGGCATTCCAGATATGGTTGCCGATAGGCATTTCAAATAAAGGTGCTGATAGGCATTTCAGATGTAGTTTCCGATAGGCATTTCAAAAATAGGTGTCAATAGGCATTTCAGATATAGGTGTCGATAAGCATTTCAGATATAGGTGTCGATAGGCATTTCAGATATAGGTGTCGATAGGCATTTCAGATATAGGTGTCGATAGGCATTTCAGATATAGGTGTCGATAGGCATTTCAGATATAGGTGTCGATAGGCATTTCAGATATATGTGTCGATAGGCATTTCAGATATAGGTGCCGATAGGCATTTCAGATATAGTTGCCGATTGGCATTTTAAAAATAGGTGCCGATAGGCATTTCAGATATAGAAGCCGATAGGCATTTCAAATATAGGTGCCGATAGGCATTCCAGATATGGTTGCCGATAGGTTTCAAATATAGGTGCTGATAAGCATTTCAGATGTAGTTTCCGATAGGCATTTCAAAAATAGGTGTCGATAGGCATTTCAGATATAGGTGTCGATAGGCATTTCAGATATAGGTGTCGATAGGCATTTCAGATATAGGTGTCGATAGGCATTTCAAATATAAGTGTCGATAGGCATTTCAGATATAGGTGTCGATAGGCATTTCAGATATAGGTGTCGATAGGCATTTCAGATATAGGTGTCGATAGGCATTTCAGATATAGGTGCCGATAGGCATTTCAGATATAGGTGCCGATAGGCATTTCAGATATAGTTGCCGATTGGCATTTTAAAAATAGGTGCCGATAGGCATTTCAGATATAGAAGCCGATAGGCATTTCAAATTTAGGTGCCGATAGGCATTCCAGATATGGTTGCCGATAGGCATTTCAAATATAGGTGCTGATAGGCATTTCAGATGTAGTTTCCGATAGGCATTTCAAAAATAGGTGTCGATAGGCAATTCAGATATAGGTGTCGATAGGCATTTCAGATATAGGTGTCGATAGGCATTTCAGATATAGGTGTCGATAGGCATTTCAGATATAGGTGTCGATAGGCATTTCAGATATAGGTGTCGATAGGCATTTCAGATATAGGTGTCGATAGGCATTTCAGATATAGGTGTCGATAGGCATTTCAGATATAGGTGCCGATAGGCATTTCAGATATAGAAGCCCATAGGCATTTCAAATATAGGTGCCGATAGGCATTCCAGATATGGTTGCCGATAGGCATTTCAAATATAGGTGCTGATAGGCATTTCAGATGTAGTTTCCGATAGGCATTTCAAAAATAGGTGTCGATAGGCATTTCAGATATAGGTGTCGATAGGCATTTCAGATATAGGTGTCGATAGGCATTTCAGATATAGGTGTCGATAGGCATTTCAGATATAGGTGTCGATAGGCATTTCAGATATAGGTGTCGATAGGCATTTCAGATATAGGGGTCGATAGGCATTTCAGATATAGGTGTCAATAGGCATTTCAGATATAGGTGTCGATAGGCATTTCAGATATAGTTGCCGATTGGCATTTTAAAAATAGGTGCCGATAGGCATTTCAGATATAGAAGCCGATAGGCATTTCAAATATAGGTGCCGATAGGCATTCCAGATATGGTTGCCGATAGGCATTTCAAATATAGGTGCTGATAGGCATTTCAGATGTAGTTTCCGATAGGCATTTCAAAAATAGGTGTAGATAGGCATTTCAGATATAAGTGTCGATAGGCATTTCAGATATAGGTGTCGATAGGCATTTCAGATATAGGTGTCGATAGGCATTTCAGATATAGGTGTCAATAGGCATTTCAGATATAGGTGTCGATAGGCATTTCAGATATAGGTGTCGATAGGCATTTCAGATATAGGTGTCGATAGGCATTTCAGATATAGGTGCCGATAGGCATTTCAGATATAGTTGCCGATTGGCATTTTAAAAATAGGTGCCGATAGGCATTTCAGATATAGAAGCCGATAGGCATTTCAAATATAGGTGCCGATAGGCATTCCAGATATTGTTGCCGATAGGCATTTCAAATATAGGTGCTGATAGGCATTTCAGATGTAGTTTCCGATAGGCATTTCAAAAATAGGTGTCGATAGGCATTTCAGATATAGGTGTCGATAGGCATTTCAGATATAGGTGTCGATAGGCATTTCAGATATAGGTGTCGATAGGCATTTCAGATATAGGTGTCGATAGGCATTTCAGATATAGGTGTCGATAGGCATTTTAGATATAGGTGTCGATAGGCATTTCAGATATAGGTGTCGATAGGCATTTCAGATATAGGTGTCGATAGGCATTTCAGATATAGGTGCCGATAGGCATTTCAGATATAGTTGCCGATTGGCATTATAAAAATAGGTGCCGATAGGCATTTCAGATATAGAAGCCGATAGGCATTTCAAATATAGGTGCCGATAGGCATTCCAGATATGGTTGCCGATAGGCATTTCAAATATAGGTGCTGATAGGCATTTCAGATGTAGTTTCCGATAGGCATTTCAAAAATAGGTGTCGATAGGCATTTCAGATATAGGTGTCGATAGGCATTTCAGATATAGGTGTCGATAGGCATTTCAGATATAGGTGTCGATAGGCATTTCAGATATAGGTGTCGATAGGCATTTCAGATATAGGTGTCGATAGGCATTTCAGATATAGGTGTCGATAGGCATTTCAGATATAGGTGTCGATAGGCATTTCAGATATAGGTGCCGATAGGCATTTCAGATATAGTTGCCGATTGGCATTTTAAAAATAGGTGCCGGTAGGCATTTCAGATATAGAAGCCGATAGGCATTTCAAATATAGGTGCCGATAGGCATTCCAGATATGGTTGCCGATAGGCATTTCAAATATAGGTGCTGATAGGCATTTCAGATGTAGTTTCCGATAGGCATTTCAAAAATAGGTGTCGATAGGCATTTCAGATATAGGTGTCGATAGGCATTTCAGATATAGGTGTCGATAGGCATTTCAGATATAGGTGTCGATAGGCATTTCAGATATAGGTGTCGATAGGCATTTCAGATATATGTGCCGATAGGCATTTCAGATATAGTTGCCGATTGGCATTTTAAAAATAGGTGCCGATAGGCATTTCAGATATAGAAGCCGATAGGCATTTCAAATATAGGTGCCGATAGGCATTCCAGATATGGTTGCCGATAGGCATTTCAAATATAGGCGCTGATAGGCATTTCAGATGTAGTTTCCAATAGGCATTTCAAAAATAGGTGTCGATAGGCATTTCAGATATAGGTGTCGATAGGCATTTCAGATATAAGTGTCGATAGGCATTTCAGATATAAGTGTCGATAGGCATTTCAGATATAGGTGTCGATAGGCATTTCAGATATAGGTGCCGATAGGCATTTCAGATATAGTTGCCGATTGGCATTTTAAAAATAGGTGCCGATAGGCATTTCAGATATAGAAGCCGATAGGCATTTCAAATATAGGTGCCGATAGGCATTCCAGATATGGTTGCCGATAGGCATTTCAAATATAGGTGCTGATAGGCATTTCAGATGTAGTTTCCGATAGGCATTTCAAAAATAGGTGTCGATAGGCATTTCAGATATAGGTGTCGATAGGCATTTCAGATATAGGTGTCGATAGGCATTTCAGATATAGGTGTCGATAGGCATTTCAGATATAGGTGTCGATAGGCATTTCAGATATAGGTGTCGATAGGCATTTCAGATATAGGTGTCGATAGGCATTTCAGATATAGGTGTCGATAGGCATTTCAGATATAGGTGCCGATAGGCATTTCAGATATAGTTGCCGATTGGCATTTTAAAAATAGGTGCCGGTAGGCATTTCAGATATAGAAGCCGATAGGCATTTCAAATATAGGTGCCGATAGGCATTCCAGATATGGTTGCCGATAGGCATTTCAAATATAGGTGCTGATAGGCTTTTCAGATGTAGTTTCCGATAGGCATTTCAAAAATAGGTGTCGATAGGCATTTCAGATATAGGTGTCGATAGGCATTTCAGATATAGGTGTCGATTGGCATTTCAGATATAGGTGTCGATAGGCATTTCAGATATAGGATTCGATAGGCATTTCAGATATAGGTGTCGATAGGCATTTCAGATATAGGTGTCGATAGGCATTTCAGATATAGGTGTCGATAGGCATTTCAAATATAGGTGTCGATAGGCATTTCAGATATAGGTGCCGATAGGCATTTCAGATATAGTTGCCGATTGGCATTTTAAAAATAGGTGCCGATAGGCATTTCAGATATAGAAGCCGATAGGCATTTCAATTATAGGTGCCGATAGGCATTCCAGATATGGTTGCCGATAGGCATTTCAAATTTAGGTGCTGATAGGCATTTCAGATGTAGTTTCCGATAGGCATTTCAAAAATAGGTGTCGCTAGGCATTTCAGATATAGGTGTCGATAGGCATTTCAGATATAGGTGTCGATAGGCATTTCAGATATAGGTGTCGATAGGCATTTCAGATATAGGTGTCGATAGGCATTTCAGATATAGGTGTCGATAGGCATTTCAGATATTGGTGTCGATAGGCATTTCAGATATAGGTGTCGATAGGCATTTCAGATATAGGTGCCGATAGGCATTTCAGATATAGTGGCCGATTGGCATTTTAAAAATAGGTGCTGATAGGCATTTCAGATATAGAAGCCGATAGGCATTTCAAATATAGGTGCCGATAGGCATTCCAGATATGGTTGCCGATAGGCATTTCAAATATAGGTGCTGATAGGCATTTCAGATGTAGTTTCCGATAGGCATTTCAAAAATAGGTGTCGATAGGCATTTCAGATATAGGTGTCGATAGGCATTTCAGATATAGGTGTCGATAGGCATTTCAGATATAGGTGTCGATAGGCATTTCAGATATAGGTGTCGATAGGCATTTCAGGTATAGGTGTCGATAGGCATTTCAGATATAGGTGTCGATAGGCATTTCAGATATAGGTGCCGATAGGCATTTCAGATATAGTTGCCGATTGGCATTTTAAAAATAGGTGCCGATAGGCATTTCAGATATAGAAGCCGATAGGCATTTCAAATATAGGTGCCGATAGGCATTCCAGATATGGTTGCCGATAGGCATTTCAAATATAGGTGCTGATAGGCATTTCAGATATAGTTTCCGATAGGCATTTCAAAAATAGGTGTCGATAGGCATTTCAGATATAGGTGTCGATAGGCATTTCAGATATAGGTGTCGATAGGCATTTCAGATATAGGTGTCGATAGGCATTTCAGATATAGGTGTCGATAGGCATTTCTGATATAGGTGCCGATAGGCATTTCAGATATAGTTGCCGATTGGCATTTTAAAAATTGGTGCCGATAGGCATTTCAGATATAGAAGCCGATAGGCATTTCAAATATAGGTGCCGATAGGCATTCCAGATATGGTTGCCAATAGGCATTTCAAATATAGGTGCTGATAGGCATTTCAGATGTAGTTTCCGATAGGCATTTCAAAAATAGGTGTCGATAGGCATTTCAGATAATATAGGTGTCGATAGGCATTTCAGATATAGGTGTCGATAGGCATTTCAGATATAGGTGTCGATAGGCATTTCAGATATAGGTGTCGATAGGCATTTCAGATATAGGTGTCGATAGGCATTTCAGATATAGGTGTCGATAGGCATTTCAGATATAGATGTCGATATGCATTTCAGATATAGGTGTCGATAGGCATTTCAGATATAGGTGTCGATAGGCATTTCAGATATAGGTGTCGATAGGCATTTCAGATATAGGTGCCGATAGGCATTTCAGATATAGTTGCCGATTGGCATTTTAAAAATAGGTGCCGATAGGCATTTCAGATATAGAAGCCGATAGGCATTTCAAATATAGGTGCCGATAGGCATTCCAGATATGGTTGCCGATAGGCATTTCAAATATAGGTGCTGATAAGCATTTCAGATGTAGTTTCCTATAGGCATTTCAAAAATAGGTGTCGATAGGCATTTCAGATATAGGTGTCTTAGGCATTTCAGATATAGGTGTCGATAGGCATTTCAGATATAGGTGTCGATAGGCATTTCAGATATAGGTGTCGATAGGCATTTCAGATATAGGTGTCGATAGGCATTTCAGATATAGGTGTCGATAGGCATTTCAGATATAGGTGTCGATAGGCATTTCAGATATAGGTGCCGATAGGCATTTCAGATATAGTTGCCGATTGGCATTTTAAAAATAGGTGCCGATAGGCATTTCAGATATAGAAGCCGATAGGCATTTCAAATATAGGTGTCGATAGGCATTCCAGATATGGTTGCCGATAGGCATTTCAAATATAGGTGCTGATAGGCATTTCAGATGTAGTTTCCGATAGGCATTTCAAAAATAGGTGTCGATAGGCATTTCAGATATAGGTGTCGATAGGCATTTCAGATATAGGTGTCGATAGGCATTTCAGATATAGGTGTCGATAGGCATTTCAGATATAGGTGTCGATAGGCATTTCAGATATAGGTGTCGATAGGCATTTCAGATATAGGTGTCGATAGGCATTTCAGATATAGGTGTCGATAGGCATTTCAGATATAGGTGCCGATAGGCATTTCAGATATAGTTGCAGATTGGCATTTTAAAAATAGGTGCCGATAGGCATTTCAGATATAGAAGCCGATAGGCATTTCAAATATAGGTGCCGATAGGCATTCCAGATATGGTTGCCGATAGGCATTTCAAATATAGGTGCTGATAGGCATTTCAGATGTAGTTTCCGATAGGCATTTCAAAAATGGTGTCGATAGGCATTTTAGATATAGGTGTCGATAGGCATTTCAGATATAGGTGTCGATAGGCATTTCAGATATAGGTGTCGATAGGCATTTCAGAAATAGGTGTCGATAGGCATTTCAGATATAGGTGTCGATAGGCATTTCAGATATAGGTGTCGATAGGCATTTCAGATATAGGTGTCGATAGGCATTTCAGATATAGGTGCCGATAGGCATTTCAGATATAGTTGCCGATTGGCATTTTAAAAATAGGTGCCGATAGGCATTTCAGATATAGAAGCCGATAGGCATTTCAAATATAGGTGCCGATAGGCATTCCAGATATGGTTGCCGATAGGCATTTCAAATATAGGTGCTGATAGGCATTTCAGATGTAGTTTCCGATAGGCATTTCAAAAATAGGTGTCGATAGGCATTTCAGATATAGGTGTCGATAGGCATTTCTGATATAGGTGTCGATTGGCATTTCAGATATAGGTGTCGATAGGCATTTCAGATATAGGTGTCGATAGGCATTTCAGATATTGGTGTCGATAGGCATTTCAGATATAGGTGTCGATAGGCATTTCAGATATAGGTGTCGATAGGCATTTCAGATATAGGTGCCGATAGGCATTTCAGATATAGTTGCCGATTGGCATTTTAAAAATAGGTGCCGATAGCCATTTCAGATATAGAAGGCGATAGGCATTTCAAATATAGGTGCCAATAGGCATTCCAGATATGGTTGCCGATAGGCATTTCAAATTTAGGTGCTGATAGGCATTTCAGATGTAGTTTCCGATAGGCATTTCAAAAATAGGTGTCGATAGGCATTTCAGATATAGGTGTCGATAGGCATTTCAGATATAGGTGTCGATAGGCATTTCAGATATAGGTGTCGATAGGCATTTCAGATATAGGTGTCGATAGGCATTTCAGATATAGGTGTCGATAGGCATTTCAGATATAGGTGTCGATAGGCATTTCAGATATAGGTGTCGATAGGCATTTCAGATATAGGTGTCGATAGGCATTTCAGATATAGGTGTCGATAGGCATATCAGATATAGGTGTCGATAGGCATTTCAGATATAGGTGTCGATAGGCATTTCAGATATAGGTGCCGATAGGCATTTCAGATATAGTTGCCGATTGGCTTTTTAAAAATAGGTGCCGATAGGCATTTCAGATATAGAAGCCAATAGGCATTTCAAATATAGGTGCCGAAAGGCATTCCATATATGGTTGCCGATAGGCATTTCAAATATAGGTGCTGATAGGCATTTCAGATGTAGTTTCCGATAGGCATTTCAAAAATAGGTGTCGATAGGCATTTCAGATATAGGTGTCGATAGGCATTTCAGATATAGGTGTCGATAGGCATTTCAGATATAGGTGTCGATAGGCATTTCAGATATAGGTGCCGATAGGCATTTCAGATATAGTTGCCGATTGGCATTTTAAAAATAGGTGCCGATAGGCATTTCAGATATAGAAGCCGATAGGCATTTCAAATATAGGTGCCGATAGGCATTCCAGATATGGTTGCCGATAGGCATTTCAAATATAAGTGCTGATAGGCATTTCAGATGTAGTTTCCGATAGGCATTTCAAAAATAGGTGTCAATAGGCATTTCAGATATAGGTGTCGATAGGCATTTCAGATATAGGTGTCGATAGGCATTTCAGATATAGGTGTCGATAGGCATTTCAGATATAGGTGTCGATAGGCATTTCAGATATAGGTGTCGATAGGCATTTCAGATATAGGTGTCGATAGGCATTTCAGATATAGGTGTCGATAGGCATTTCAGATATAGGTGCCGATAGGCATTTCAGATATAGTTGCCGATTGGCATTTTAAAAATAGGTGCCGATAGGCATTTCAGATATAGAAGCCGTTAGGCATTTCAAATATAGGTGCCGATAGGCATTCCAGATATGGTTGCCGATAGGCATTTCAAATATAGGTGCTGATAGGAATTTCAGATGTAGTTTCCGATAGGCATTTCAAAAATAGGTGTCGATAGGCATTTCAGATATAGGTGTCAATAGGCATTTCAGATATAGGTGTCGATAGGCATTTCAGATATAGGTGTCGATAGGCATTTCAGATATAGGTGTCGATAGGCATTTCAGATATAGGTGTCGATAGGCATTTCAGATATAGGTGTCGATAGGCATTTCAGATATAGGTGTCGATAGGCATTTCAGATATAGGTGCCGATAGGCATTTCAGATATAGTTGCCGATTGGCATTTTAAAAATAGGTGCCGATAGGCATTTCAGATATAGAAGCCGATAGGCATTTCAAATATAGGTGCCGATAAGCATTCCAGATATGGTTGCCGATAGGCATTTAAAATATAGGTGCTGATAGGCATTTCAGATGTAGTTTCCGATAGGCATTTCAAAAATAAGTGTCGATAGGCATTTCAGATATAGGTGTCGATAGGCATTTCAGATACAGGTGTCGATAGGCATTTCAGATATAGGTGTCGATAGGCATTTCAGATATAGGTGTCGATAGGCATTTCAGATATAGGTGTCGATAGGCATTTCAGATATAGGTGTCGATAGGCATTTCAGATATAGGTGTCGATAGGCATTTCAGATATAGGTGTCGATAGGCATTTCAGATATAGGTGCCGATAGGCATTGCAGATATAGTTGCCGATTGGCATTTTAAAAATAGGTGCCGATAGGCATTTCAGATATAGAAGCCGATAGGCATTTCAAATATAGGTGCCGATAGGCATTCCAGATATGGTTGCCGATAGGCATTTCAAATATAGGTGCTGAAAGGCATTTCAGATGTAGTTTCCGATAGGCATTTCAAAAATAGGTGTCGATAGGCATTTCAGATATAGGTGTCGATAGGCATTTCAGATATAGGTGTCGATAGGCATTTCAGATATAGGTGTCGATAGGCATTTCAGATATAGGTGTCGATAGGCATTTCAGATATAGGTGTCGATAGGCATTTCAGATATAGGTGTCGATAGGCATTTTAGATATAGGTGTCGATAGGCATTTCAGATATAGGTGCCGATAGGCATTTCAGATATAGTTGCCGATTGGCATTTTAAAAATAGGTGCCGATAGGCATTTCAGATATAGAAGCCGATAGGCATTTCAAATATAGGTGCCGATAGGCATTCCAGATATGGTTGCCGATAGGCATTTCAAATATAGGTGCTGATAAGCATTTCAGATGTAGTTTCCGATAGGCATTTCAAAAATAGGTGTCGATAGGCATTTCAGATATAGGTGTCGATAGGCATTTCAGATATAGGTGTCGATAGGCATTTCAGATATAGGTGTCGATAGGCATTTCAGATATAAGTGTCGATAGGCATTTCAGATATAGGTGTCGATAGGCATTTCAGATATAGGTGTCGATAGGCATTTCAGATATAGGTGTCGATAGGCATTTCAGATATAGGTGCCGATAGGCATTTCAGATATAGTTGCCGATTGGCATTTTAAAAATAGGTGCCGATAGGCATTTCAGATATAGAAGCCGATAGGCATTTCAAATTTAGGTGCCGATAGGCATTCCAGATATGGTTGCCGATAGGCATTTCAAATATAGGTGCTGATAGGCATTTCAGATGTAATTTCCGATAGGCATTTCAAAAATAGGTGTCGATAGGCATTTCAGATATAGGTGTCGATAGGCATTTCAGATATAGGTGTCGATAGGCATTTCAGATATAGGTGTCGATAGGCATTTCAGATATAGGTGTCGATAGGCATTTCAGATATAGGTGTCGATAGGCATTTCAGATATAGGTGTCGATAGGCATTTCAGATATAGGTGTCGATAGGCATTTCAGATATAGGTGCCGATAGGCATTTCAGATATAGTTGCCGATTGGCATTTTAAAAATAGGTGCCGATAGGCATTTCAGATATAGAAGCCGATAGGCATTTCAAATATAGGTGCCGATAGGCATTTCAGATATGGTTGCCGATAGGCATTTCAAATATAGGTGCTGATAGGCATTTCAGATGTAGTTTCCGATAGGCATTTCAAAAATAGGTGTCGATAGGCATTTCAGATATAGGTGTCGATAGGCATTTCAGATATAGGTGTCGATAGCCATTTCAGATATAGGTGTCGATAGGCATTTCAGATATAGGTGTCGATAGGCATTTCAGATATAGGTGTCGATAGGCATTTCAGATATAGGGGTCGATAGGCATTTCAGATATAGGTGTCGATAGGCATTTCAGATATAGGTGCCGATAGGCATTTCAGATATAGTTGCCGATTGACATTTTAAAAATAGGTGCCGATAGGCATTTCAGATATAGAAGCCGATAGGCATTTCAAATATAGGTGCCGATAGGCATTCCAGATATGGTTGCCGATAGGCATTTCAAATATAGGTGCTGATAGGCATTTCAGATGTAGTTTCCGATAGGCATTTCAAAAATAGGTGTCGATAGGCATTTCAGATATAGGTGTCGATAGGCATTTCAGATATAGGTGTCGATTGGCATTTCAGATATAGGTGTCGATAGGCATTTCAGATATAGGATTCGATAGGCATTTCAGATATAGGTGTCGATAGGCATTTCAGATATAGGTGTCGATAGGCATTTCAGATATAGGTGCCGATAGGCATTTCAGATATAGTTGCCGATAGGCATTTCAGATATAGGTGCCGATAGGCATTTCAGATATAGTTGCCGATTGGCATTTTAAAAATAGGTGCCGATAGGCATTTCAGATATAGAAGCCGATAGGCATTTCAAATTTAGGTGCCGATAGGCATTCCAGATATGGTTGCCGATAGGCATTTCAAATATAGGTGCTGATAGGCATTTCAGATGTAGTTTCCGATAGGCATTTCAAAAATAGGTGTCGATAGGCAATTCAGATATAGGTGTCGATAGGCATTTCAGATATAGGTGTCGATAGGCATTTCAGATATAGGTGTCGATAGGCATTTCAGATATAGGTGTCGATAGGCATTTCAGATATAGGTGCCGATAGGCATTTCAGATATAGGTGCCGATAGGCATTTCAGATATAGTTGCCGATTGGCATTTTAAAAATAGGTGCCGATAGGCATTTCAGATATAGAAGCCGATAGGCATTTCAAATTTAGGTGCCGATAGGCATTCCAGATATGGTTGCCGATAGGCATTTCAAATATAGGTGCTGATAGGCATTTCAGATGTAGTTTCCGATAGGCATTTCAAAAATAGGTGTCGATAGGCAATTCAGATATAGGTGTCGATAGGCATTTCAGATATAGGTGTCGATAGGCATTTCAGATATAGGTGTCGATAGGCATTTCAGATATAGGTGTCGATAGGCATTTCAGATATAGGTGTCGATAGGCATTTCAGATATAGGTGTCGATAGGCATTTCAGATATAGGTGTCGATAGGCATTTCAGATATAGGTGCCGATAGGCATTTCAGATATAGAAGCCCATAGGCATTTCAAATATAGGTGCCGATAGGCATTCCAGATATGGTTGCCGATAGGCATTTCAAATATAGGTGCTGATAGGCATTTCAGATGTAGTTTCCGATAGGCATTTCAAAAATAGGTGTCGATAGGCATTTCAGATATAGGTGTCGATAGGCATTTCAGATATAGGTGTCGATAGGCATTTCAGATATAGGTGTCGATAGGCATTTCAGATATAGGTGTCGATAGGCATTTCAGATATAGGTGTCGATAGGCATTTCAGATATAGGGGTCGATAGGCATTTCAGATATAGGTGTCAATAGGCATTTCAGATATAGGTGTCGATAGGCATTTCAGATATAGTTGCCGATTGGCATTTTAAAAATAGGTGCCGATAGGCATTTCAGATATAGAAGCCGATAGGCATTTCAAATATAGGTGCCGATAGGCATTCCAGATATGGTTGCCGATAGGCATTTCAAATATAGGTGCTGATAGGCATTTCAGATGTAGTTTCCGATAGGCATTTCAAAAATAGGTGTAGATAGGCATTTCAGATATAAGTGTCGATAGGCATTTCAGATATAGGTGTCGATAGGCATTTCAGATATAGGTGTCGATAGGCATTTCAGATATAGGTGTCAATAGGCATTTCAGATATAGGTGTCGATAGGCATTTCAGATATAGGTGTCGATAGGCATTTCAGATATAGGTGTCGATAGGCATTTCAGATATAGGTGCCGATAGGCATTTCAGATATAGTTGCCGATTGGCATTTTAAAAATAGGTGCCGATAGGCATTTCAGATATAGAAGCCGATAGGCATTTCAAATATAGGTGCCGATAGGCATTCCAGATATTGTTGCCGATAGGCATTTCAAATATAGGTGCTGATAGGCATTTCAGATGTAGTTTCCGATAGGCATTTCAAAAATAGGTGTCGATAGGCATTTCAGATATAGGTGTCGATAGGCATTTCAGATATAGGTGTCGATAGGCATTTCAGATATAGGTGTCGATAGGCATTTCAGATATAGGTGTCGATAGGCATTTCAGATATAGGTGTCGATAGGAATTTTAGATATAGGTGTCGATAGGCATTTCAGATATAGGTGTCGATAGGCATTTCAGATATAGGTGTCGATAGGCAATTCAGATATAGGTGCCGATAGGCATTTCAGATATAGTTGCCGATTGGCATTATAAAAATAGGTGCCGATAGGCATTTCAGATATAGAAGCCGATAGGCATTTCAAATATAGGTGCCGATAGGCATTCCAGATATGGTTGCCGATAGGCATTTCAAATATAGGTGCTGATAGGCATTTCAGATGTAGTTTCCGATAGGCATTTCAAAAATAGGTGTCGATAGGCATTTCAGATATAGGTGTCGATAGGCATTTCAGATATAGGTGTCGATAGGCATTTCAGATATAGGTGTCGATAGGCATTTCAGATATAGGTGTCGATAGGCATTTCAGATATAGGTGTCGATAGGCATTTCAGATATAGGTGTCGATAGGCATTTCAGATATAGGTGTCGATAGGCATTTCAGATATAGGTGCCGATAGGCATTTCAGATATAGTTGCCGATTGGCATTTTAAAAATAGGTGCCGGTAGGCATTTCAGATATAGAAGCCGATAGGCATTTCAAATATAGGTGCCGATAGGCATTCCAGATATGGTTGCCGATAGGCATTTCAAATATAGGTGCTGATAGGCATTTCAGATGTAGTTTCCGATAGGCATTTCAAAAATAGGTGTCGATAGGCATTTCAGATATAGGTGTCGATAGGCATTTCAGATATAGGTGTCGATAGGCATTTCAGATATAGGTGTCGATAGGCATTTCAGATATAGGTGTCGATAGGCATTTCAGATATAGGTGCCGATAGGCATTTCAGATATAGTTGCCGATTGGCATTTTAAAAATAGGTGCCGATAGGCATTTCAGATATAGAAGCCGATAGGCATTTCAAATATAGGTGCCGATAGGCATTCCAGATATGGTTGCCGATAGGCATTTCAAATATAGGTGCTGATAGGCATTTCAGATGTAGTTTCCAATAGGCATTTCAAAAATAGGTGTCGATAGGCATTTCAGATATAGGTGTCGATAGGCATTTCAGATATAGGTGTCGATAGGCATTTCAGATATAAGTGTCGATAGGCATTTCAGATATAGGTGTCGATAGGCATTTCAGATATAGGTGCCGATAGGCATTTCAGATATAGTTGCCGATTGGCATTTTAAAAATAGGTGCCGATAGGCATTTCAGATATAGAAGCCGATAGGCATTTCAAATATAGGTGCCGATAGGCATTCCAGATATGGTTGCCGATAGGCATTTCAAATATAGGTGCTGATAGGCATTTCAGATGTAGTTTCCGATAGGCATTTCAAAAATAGGTGTCGATAGGCATTTCAGATATAGGTGTCGATAGGCATTTCAGATATAGGTGTCGATAGGCATTTCAGATATAGGTGTCGATAGGCATTTCAGATATAGGTGTCGATAGGCATTTCAGATATAGGTGTCGATAGGCATTTCAGATATAGGTGTCGATAGGCATTTCAGATATAGGTGTCGATAGGCATTTCAGATATAGGTGCCGATAGGCATTTCAGATATAGTTGCCGATTGGCATTTTAAAAATAGGTGCCGGTAGGCATTTCAGATATAGAAGCCGATAGGCATTTCAAATATAGGTGCCGATAGGCATTCCAGATATGGTTGCCGATAGGCATTTCAAATATAGGTGCTGATAGGCATTTCAGATGTAGTTTCCGATAGGCATTTCAAAAATAGGTGTCGATAGGCATTTCAGATATAGGTGTCGATAGGCATTTCAGATATAGGTGTCGATTGGCATTTCAGATATAGGTGTCGATAGGCATTTCAGATATAGGATTCGATAGGCATTTCAGATATAGGTGTCGATAGGCATTTCAGATATAGGTGTCGATAGGCATTTCAGATATAGGTGTCGATAGGCATTTCAAATATAGGTGTCGATAGGCATTTCAGATATAGGTGCCGATAGGCATTTCAGATATAGTTGCCGATTGGCATTTTAAAAATAGGTGCCGATAGGCATTTCAGATATAGAAGCCGATAGGCATTTCAAATATAGGTGCCGATAGGCATTCCAGATATGGTTGCCGATAGGCATTTCAAATTTAGGTGCTGATAGGCATTTCAGATGTAGTTTCCGATAGGCATTTCAAAAATAGGTGTCGCTAGGCATTTCAGATATAGGTGTCGATAGGCATTTCAGATATAGGTGTCGATAGGCATTTCAGATATAGGTGTCGATAGGCATTTCAGATATAGGTGTCGATAGGCATTTCAGATATAGGTGTCGATAGGCATTTCAGATATCGGTGTCGATAGGCATTTCAGATATAGGTGTCGATAGGCATTTCAGATATAGGTGCCGATAGGCATTTCAGATATAGTGGCCGATTGGCATTTTAAAAATAGGTGCTGATAGGCATTTCAGATATAGAAGCCGATAGGCATTTCAAATATAGGTGCCGATAGGCATTCCAGATATGGTTGCCGATAGGCATTTCAAATATAGGTGCTGATAGGCATTTCAGATGTAGTTTCCGATAGGCATTTCAAAAATAGGTGTCGATAGGCATTTCAGATATAGGTGTCGATAGGCATTTCAGATATAGGTGTCGATAGGCATTTCAGATATAGGTGTCGATAGGCATTTCAGATATAGGTGTCGATAGGCATTTCAGGTATAGGTGTCGATAGGCATTTCAGATATAGGTGTCGATAGGCATTTCAGATATAGGTGCCGATAGGCATTTCAGATATAGTTGCCGATTGGCATTTTAAAAATAGGTGCCGATAGGCATTTCAGATATAGAAGCCGATAGGCATTTCAAATATAGGTGCCGATAGGCATTCCAGATATGGTTGCCGATAGGCATTTCAAATATAGGTGCTGATAGGCATTTCAGATGTAGTTTCCGATAGGCATTTCAAAAATAGGTGTCGATAGGCATTTCAGATATAGGTGCCGATAGGCATTTCAGATATAGGTGTCGATAGGCATTTCAGATATAGGTGTCGATAGGCATTTCAGATATAGGTGTCGATAGGCATTTCTGATATAGGTGCCGATAGGCATTTCAGATATAGTTGCCGATTGGCATTTTAAAAATTGGTGCCGATAGGCATTTCAGATATAGAAGCCGATAGGCATTTCAAATATAGGTGCCGATAGGCATTCCAGATATGGTTGCCAATAGGCATTTCAAATATAGGTGCTGATAGGCATTTCAGATGTAGTTTCCGATAGGCATTTCAAAAATAGGTGTCGATAGGCATTTCAGATAATATAGGTGTCGATAGGCATTTCAGATATAGGTGTCGATAGGCATTTCAGATATAGGTGTCGATAGGCATTTCAGATATAGGTGTCGATAGGCATTTCAGATATAGGTGTCGATAGGCATTTCAGATATAGGTGTCGATAGGCATTTCAGATATAGGTGTCGATATGCATTTCAGATATAGGTGTCGATAGGCATTTCAGATATAGGTGTCGATAGGCATTTCAGATATAGGTGTCGATAGGCATTTCAGATATAGGTGCCGATAGGCATTTCAGATATAGTTGCCGATTGGCATTTTAAAAATAGGTGCCGATAGGCATTTCAGATATAGAAGCCGATAGGCATTTCAAATATAGGTGCCGATAGGCATTCCAGATATGGTTGCCGATAGGCATTTCAAATATAGGTGCTGATAAGCATTTCAGATGTAGTTTCCTATAGGCATTTCAAAAATAGGTGTCGATAGGCATTTCAGATATAGGTGTCTTAGGCATTTCAGATATAGGTGTCGATAGGCATTTCAGATATAGGTGTCGATAGGCATTTCAGATATAGGTGTCGATAGGCATTTCAGATATAGGTGTCGATAGGCATTTCAGATATAGGTGTCGATAGGCATTTCAGATATAGGTGTCGATAGGCATTTCAGATATAGGTGCCGATAGGCATTTCAGATATAGTTGCCGATTGGCATTTTAAAAATAGGTGCCGATAGGCATTTCAGATATAGAAGCCGATAGGCATTTCAAATATAGGTGTCGATAGGCATTCCAGATATGGTTGCCGATAGGCATTTCAAATATAGGTGCTGATAGGCATTTCAGATGTAGTTTCCGATAGGCATTTCAAAAATAGGTGTCGATAGGCATTTCAGATATAGGTGTCGATAGGCATTTCAGATATAGGTGTCGATAGGCATTTCAGATATAGGTGTCGATAGGCATTTCAGATATAGGTGTCGATAGGCATTTCAGATATAGGTGTCGATAGGCATTTCAGATATAGGTGTCGATAGGCATTTCAGATATAGGTGTCGATAGGCATTTCAGATATAGGTGCCGATAGGCATTTCAGATATAGTTGCAGATTGGCATTTTAAAAATAGGTGCCGATAGGCATTTCAGATATAGAAGCCGATAGGCATTTCAAATATAGGTGCCGATAGGCATTCCAGATATGGTTGCCGATAGGCATTTCAAATATAGGTGCTGATAGGCATTTCAGATGTAGTTTCCGATAGGCATTTCAAAAATGGTGTCGATAGGCATTTTAGATATAGGTGTCGATAGGCATTTCAGATATAGGTGTCGATAGGCATTTCAGATATAGGTGTCGATAGGCATTTCAGAAATAGGTGTCGATAGGCATTTCAGATATAGGTGTCGATAGGCATTTCAGATATAGGTGTCGATAGGCATTTCAGATATAGGTGTCGATAGGCATTTCAGATATAGGTGCCGATAGGCATTTCAGATATAGTTGCCGATTGGCATTTTAAAAATAGGTGCCGATAGGCATTTCAGATATAGAAGCCGATAGGCATTTCAAATATAGGTGCCGATAGGCATTCCAGATATGGTTGCCGATAGGCATTTCAAATATAGGTGCTGATAGGCATTTCAGATGTAGTTTCCGATAGGCATTTCAAAAATAGGTGTCGATAGGCATTTCAGATATAGGTGTCGATAGGCATTTCTGATATAGGTGTCGATTGGCATTTCAGATATAGGTGTCGATAGGCATTTCAGATATAGGTGTCGATAGGCATTTCAGATATAGGTGTCGATAGGCATTTCAGATATAGGTGTCGATAGGCATTTCAGATATAGGTGTCGATAGGCATTTCAGATATAGGTGCCGATAGGCATTTCAGATATAGTTGCCGATTGGCATTTTAAAAATAGGTGCCGATAGCCATTTCAGATATAGAAGGCGATAGGCATTTCAAATATAGGTGCCAATAGGCATTCCAGATATGGTTGCCGATAGGCATTTCAAATTTAGGTGCTGATAGGCATTTCAGATGTAGTTTCCGATAGGCATTTCAAAAATAGGTGTCGATAGGCATTTCAGATATAGGTGTCGATAGGCATTTCAGATATAGGTGTCGATAGGCATTTCAGATATAGGTGTCGATAGGCATTTCAGATATAGGTGTCGATAGGCATTTCAGATATAGGTGTCGATAGGCATTTCAGATATAGGTGTCGATAGGCATTTCAGATATAGGTGTCGATAGGCATTTCAGATATAGGTGCCGATAGGCATTTCAGATATAGTTGCCGATTGGCATTTTAAAAATAGGTGCCGATAGGCATTTCAGATATAGAAGCCGATAGGCATTTCAAATATAGGTGCCGATAGGCATTCCAGATATGGTTGCCGATAGGCATTTCAAATATAGGTGCTGATAGGCATTTCAGATGTAGTTTCCGATAGGCATTTCAAAAATAGGTGTCGATAGGCATTTCAGATATAGGTGTCGATAGGCATTTCAGATATAGGTGTCGATAGGCATTTCAGATATAGGTGTCGATAGGCATTTCAGATATAGGTGTCGATAGGCATTTCAGATATAGGTGTCGATAGGCATATCAGATATAGGTGTCGATAGGCATTTCAGATATAGGTGTCGATAGGCATTTCAGATATAGGTGCCGATAGGCATTTCAGATATAGTTGCCGATTGGCTTTTTAAAAATAGGTGCCGATAGGCATTTCAGATATAGAAGCCAATAGGCATTTCAAATATAGGTGCCGAAAGGCATTCCATATATGGTTGCCGATAGGCATTTCAAATATAGGTGCTGATAGGCATTTCAGATGTAGTTTCCGATAGGCATTTCAAAAATAGGTGTCGATAGGCATTTCAGATATAGGTGTCGATAGGCATTTCAGATATAGCTGTCGATAGGCATTTCAGATATAGGTGTCGATAGGCATTTCAGATATAGGTGCCGATAGGCATTTCAGATATAGTTGCCGATTGGCATTTTAAAAATAGGTGCCGATAGGCATTTCAGATATAGAAGCCGATAGGCATTTCAAATATAGGTGCCGATAGGCATTCCAGATATGGTTGCCGATAGGCATTTCAAATATAAGTGCTGATAGGCATTTCAGATGTAGTTTCCGATAGGCATTTCAAAAATAGGTGTCAATAGGCATTTCAGATATAGGTGTCGATAGGCATTTCAGATATAGGTGTCGATAGGCATTTCAGATATAGGTGTCGATAGGCATTTCAGATATAGGTGTCGATAGGCATTTCAGATATAGGTGTCGATAGGCATTTCAGATATAGGTGTCGATAGGCATTTCAGATATAGGTGTCGATAGGCATTTCAGATATAGGTGCCGATAGCCATTTCAGATATAGTTGCCGATTGGCATTTTAAAAATAGGTGCCGATAGGCATTTCAGATATAGAAGCCGTTAGGCATTTCAAATATAGGTGCCGATAGGCATTCCAGATATGGTTGCCGATAGGCATTTCAAATATAGGTGCTGATAGGAATTTCAGATGTAGTTTCCGATAGGCATTTCAAAAATAGGTGTCGATAGGCATTTCAGATATAGGTGTCAATAGGCATTTCAGATATAGGTGTCGATAGGCATTTCAGATATAGGTGTCGATAGGCATTTCAGATATAGGTGTCGATAGGCATTTCAGATATAGGTGTCGATAGGCATTTCAGATATAGGTGTCGATAGGCATTTCAGATATAGGTGTCGATAGGCATTTCAGATATAGGTGCCGATAGGCATTTCAGATATAGTTGCCGATTGGCATTTTAAAAATAGGTGCCGATAGGCATTTCAGATATAGAAGCCGATAGGCATTTCAAATATAGGTGCCGATAAGCATTCCAGATATGGTTGCCGATAGGCATTTAAAATATAGGTGCTGATAGGCATTTCAGATGTAGTTTCCGATAGGCATTTCAAAAATAGGTGTCGATAGGCATTTCAGATATAGGTGTCGATAGGCATTTCAGATACAGGTGTCGATAGGCATTTCAGATATAGGTGTCGATAGGCATTTCAGATATAGGTGTCGATAGGCATTTCAGATATAGGTGTCGATAGGCATTTCAGATATAGGTGTCGATAGGCATTTCAGATATAGGTGTCGATAGGCATTTCAGATATAGGTGTCGATAGGCATTTCAGATATAGGTGCCGATAGGCATTGCAGATATAGTTGCCGATTGGCATTTTAAAAATAGGTGCCGATAGGCATTTCAGATATAGAAGCCGATAGGCATTTCAAATATAGGTGCCGATAGGCATTCCAGATATGGTTGCCGATAGGCATTTCAAATATAGGTGCTGAAAGGCATTTCAGATGTAGTTTCCGATAGGCATTTCAAAAATAGGTGTCGATAGGCATTTCAGATATAGGTGTCGATAGGCATTTCAGATATAGGTGTCGATAGGCATTTCAGATATAGGTGTCGATAGGCATTTCAGATATAGGTGTCGATAGGCATTTCAGATATAGGTGTCGATAGGCATTTCAGATATAGGTGTCGATAGGCATTTTAGATATAGGTGTCGATAGGCATTTCAGATATAGGTGCCGATAGGCATTTCAGATATAGTTGCCGATTGGCATTTTAAAAATAGGTGCCGATAGGCATTTCAGATATAGAAGCCGATAGGCATTTCAAATATAGGTGCCGATAGGCATTCCAGATATGGTTGCCGATAGGCATTTCAAATATAGGTGCTGATAAGCATTTCAGATGTAGTTTCCGATAGGCATTTCAAAAATAGGTGTCGATAGGCATTTCAGATATAGGTGTCGATAGGCATTTCAGATATAGGTGTCGATAGGCATTTCAGATATAGGTGTCGATAGGCATTTCAGATATAAGTGTCGATAGGCATTTCAGATATAGGTGTCGATAGGCATTTCAGATATAGGTGTCGATAGGCATTTCAGATATAGGTGTCGATAGGCATTTCAGATATAGGTGCCGATAGGCATTTCAGATATAGTTGCCGATTGGCATTTTAAAAATAGGTGCCGATAGGCATTTCAGATATAGAAGCCGATAGGCATTTCAAATTTAGGTGCCGATAGGCATTCCAGATATGGTTGCCGATAGGCATTTCAAATATAGGTGCTGATAGGCATTTCAGATGTAATTTCCGATAGGCATTTCAAAAATAGGTGTCGATAGGCATTTCAGATATAGGTGTCGATAGGCATTTCAGATATAGGTGTCGATAGGCATTTCAGATATAGGTGTCGATAGGCATTTCAGATATAGGTGTCGATAGGCATTTCAGATATAGGTGTCGATAGGCATTTCAGATATAGGTGTCGATAGGCATTTCAGATATAGGTGTCGATAGGCATTTCAGATATAGGTGTCGATAGGCATTTCAGATATAGGTGCCGATAGGCATTTCAGATATAGTTGCCGATTGGCATTTTAAAAATAGGTGCCGATAGGCATTTCAGATATAGAAGCCGATAGGCATTTCAAATATAGGTGCCGATAGGCATTTCAGATATGGTTGCCGATAGGCATTTCAAATATAGGTGCTGATAGGCATTTCAGATGTAGTTTCCGATAGGCATTTCAAAAATAGGTGTCGATAGGCATTTCAGATATAGGTGTCGATAGGCATTTCAGATATAGGTGTCGATAGCCATTTCAGATATAGGTGTCGATAGGCATTTCAGATATAGGTGTCGATAGGCATTTCAGATATAGGTGTCGATAGGCATTTCAGATATAGGGGTCGATAGGCATTTCAGATATAGGTGTCGATAGGCATTTCAGATATAGGTGCCGATAGGCATTTCAGATATAGTTGCCGATTGACATTTTAAAAATAGGTGCCGATAGGCATTTCAGATATAGAAGCCGATAGGCATTTCAAATATAGGTGCCGATAGGCATTCCAGATATGGTTGCCGATAGGCATTTCAAATATAGGTGCTGATAGGCATTTCAGATGTAGTTTCCGATAGGCATTTCAAAAATAGGTGTCGATAGGCATTTCAGATATAGGTGTCGATAGGCATTTCAGATATAGGTGTCGATTGGCATTTCAGATATAGGTGTCGATAGGCATTTCAGATATAGGATTCGATAGGCATTTCAGATATAGGTGTCGATAGGCATTTCAGATATAGGTGTCGATAGGCATTTCAGATATAGATGTCGATAGGCATTTCAGATATAGGTGTCGATAGGCATTTCAGATATAGGTGCCGATAGGCATTTCAGATATAGTTGCCGATTGGCATTTTAAAAATAGGTGCCGATAGGCATTCCAGATATAGAAGCCGATAGGCATTTCAAATATAGGTGCCGATAGGCATTCCAGATATGGTTGCCGATAGGCATTTCAAATTTAGGTGCTGATAGGCATTTCAGATGTAGTTTCCGATAGGCATTTCAAAAATAGGTGTCGATAGGCATTTCAGATATAGGTGTCGATAGGCATTTCAGATATAGGTGTCGATAGGCATTTCAGATATAGGTGTCGATAGGCATTTCAGATATAGGTGTCGATAGGCATTTCAGATATAGGTGTCGATAGGCATTTCAGATATAGGTGTCGATAGGCATTTCAGATATAGGTGTCGATAGGCATTTCAGATATAGGTGTCGATAGGCATTTCAGATGTAGGTGCCGATAGGCATTTCAGATATAGTCGCCGATTGGCATTTTAAAAATAGGTGCCGATAGGCATTTCAGATATAGAAGCCGATAGGCATTTCAAATATAGGTGCCGATAGGCATTCCAGATATGGTTGCCGATAGGCATTTCAAATATAGGTGCTGATAGGCATTTCAGATGTAGTTTCCGAGAGGCATTTCAAAAATGGTGTCGATAGGCATTTCAGATATAGGTGTCGATAGGCATTTCAGATATAGGTGTCGATAGGCATTTCAGATATAGGTGTCGATAGGCATTTCAGATATAGGTGTCGATAGGCATTTCAGATATAGGTGTCGATAGGCATTTCAGATATAGGTGCCGATAGGCATTTCAGATATAGTTGCCGATTGGCATTTTAAAAATAGGTGCCGATAGGTATTTCAGATATAGAAGCCGATAGGCATTTCAAATATAGGTGCCGATAGGCATTCCAGATATGGTTGCCGATAGGCATTTCAAATATAGGTGCTGATAGGCATTTCAGATGTAGTTTCCGATAGGCATTTCAAAAATAGGTGTCGATAGGCATTTCAGATATAGGTGTCGATAGGCATTTCAGATATAGGTGTCGATAGGCATTTCAGATATAGGTGTCGATAGGCATTTCAGATATAGGTGTCGATAGGCATTTAAGATATAGGTGTCGATAGGCATTTCAGATATAGGGGTCGATAGGCATTTCAGATATAGGTGTCGATAGGCATTTCAGATATAGGTGCCGATAGGCATTTCAGATATAGTTGCCGATTGGCATTTTAAAAATAGGTGCCGATAGGCATTTCAGATATAGAAGCCGATAGGCATTTCAAATATAGGTGCCGATAGGCATCCCAGATATGGTTGCCGATAGGCATTTCAAATATAGGTGCTGATAGGCATTTCAGATGTAGTTTCCGATAGGCATTTCAAAAATAGGTGTCGATAGGCATTTCAGATATAAGTGTCGATAGGCATTTCAGATATAGGTGTCGATAGGCATTTCAGATATAGGTGTCGATAGGCATTTCAGATATAGGTGTCGATAGGCATTTCAGATATAGGTGTCGATAGGCATTTCAGATATAGGTGCCGATAGGCATTTCAGATATAGTTGCCGATTGGCATTTTAAAAATAGGTGCCGATAGGCATTTCAGATATAGAAGCCGATAGGCATTTCAAATATAGGTGCCGATAGGCATTCCAGATATGGTTGCCGATAGGCATTTCAAATATAGGTGCTGATAGGCATATCAGATGTAGTTTCCGATAGGCATTTCAAAAATAGGTGTCGATAGGCATTTCAGATATAGGTGTCGATAGGCATTTCAGATATAGGTGTCGATAGGCATTTCAGATATAGGTGTCGATAGGCATTTCAGATATAGGTGTCGATAGGCATTTCAGATATAGGTGTCGATAGGCATTTCAGATATAGGTGTCGATAGGCATTTCAGATATAGGTGCCGATAGGCATTTCAGATATAGTTGCCGATTGGCATTTTAAAAATAGGTGCCGGTAGGCATTTCAGATATAGAAGCCGATAGGCATTTCAAATATAGGTGCCGATAGGCATTCCAGATATGGTTGCCGATAGGCATTTCAAATATAGGTGCTGATAGGCATTTCAGATGTAGTTTCCGATAGGCATTTCAAAAATAGGTGTCGATAGGCATTTCAGATATAGGTGTCGATAGGCATTTCAGATATAGGTGTCGATAGGCATTTCAGATATAGGTGTCGATAGGCATTTCAGATATAGGTGCCGATAGGCATTTCAGATATAGTTGCCGATTGGCATTTTAAAAATAGGTGCCGATAGGCATTTCAGATATAGAAGCCGATAGGCATTTCAAATATAGTTGCCGATAGGCATTCCAGATATGGTTGCCGATAGGCATTTCAAATATAGGTGCTGATAGGCATTTCAGATGTAGTTTCCGGTAGGCATTTCAAAAATAGGTGTCGATAGGCATTTCAGATATAGGTGTCGATAGGCATTTTAGATATAGGTGTCGATAGGCATTTCAGATATAAGTGTCGATAGGCATTTCAGATATAGGTGTCGATAGGCATTTCAGATATAGGTGCCGGTAGGCATTTCAGATATAGTTGCCGATTGGCATTTTAAAAATAGGTGCCGATGGGCATTTCAGATATAGAAGCTGATAGGCATTTCAAATATAGGTGCCGATAGGCATTCCAGATATGGTTGCCAATAGGCATTTCAAATATAGGTGCTGATAGGCATTTCAGATGTAGTTTCCGATAGGCATTTCAAAAATAGGTGTCGATAGGCATTTCAGATAATATAGGTGTCGATAGGCATTTCAGATATAGGTGTCGATAGGCATTTCAGATATAGGTGTCGATAGGCATTTCAGATATAGGTGTCGATAGGCATTTCAGATATAGGTGTCGATAGGCATTTCAGGTATAGGTGTCGATAGGCATTTCAGATATAGGTGTCGATAGGCATTTCAGATATAGGTGCCGATAGGCATTTCAGATATAGTTGCCGATTGGCATTTTAAAAATAGGTGCCGATAGGCATTTCAGATATAGAAGCCGATAGGCATTTCAAATATAGGTGCCGATAGGCATTCCAGATATGGTTGCCGATAGGCATTTCAAATATAGGTGCTGATAGGCATTTCAGATGTAGTTTCCGATAGGCATTTCAAAAATAGGTGTCGATAGGCATTTCAGATATAGGTGTCGATAGGCATTTCAGATATAGGTGTCGATAGGCATTTCAGATATAGGTGTCGATAGGCATTTCAGATATAGGTGTCGATAGGCATTTCTGATATAGGTGCCGATAGGCATTTCAGATATAGTTGCCGATTGGCATTTTAAAAATTGGTGCCGATAGGCATTTCAGATATAGAAGCCGATAGGCATTTCAAATATAGGTGCCGATAGGCATTCCAGATATGGTTGCCAATAGGCATTTCAAATATAGGTGCTGATAGGCATTTCAGATGTAGTTTCCGATAGGCATTTCAAAAATAGGTGTCGATAGGCATTTCAGATAATATAGGTGTCGATAGGCATTTCAGATATAGGTGTCGATAGGCATTTCAGATATAGGTGTCGATAGGCATTTCAGATATAGGTGTCGATAGGCATTTCAGATATAGGTGTCGATAGGCATTTCAGATATAGGTGTCGATAGGCATTTCAGATATAGGTGTCGATATGCATTTCAGATATAGGTGTCGATAGGCATTTCAGATATAGGTGTCGATAGGCATTTCAGATATAGGTGTCGATAGGCATTTCAGATATAGGTGCCGATAGGCATTTCAGATATAGTTGCCGATTGGCATTTTAAAAATAGGTGCCGATAGGCATTTCAGATATAGAAGCCGATAGGCATTTCAAATATAGGTGCCGATAGGCATTCCAGATATGGTTGCCGATAGGCATTTCAAATATAGGTGCTGATAAGCATTTCAGATGTAGTTTCCTATAGGCATTTCAAAAATAGGTGTCGATAGGCATTTCAGATATAGGTGTCTTAGGCATTTCAGATATAGGTGTCGATAGGCATTTCAGATATAGGTGTCGATAGGCATTTCAGATATAGGTGTCGATAGGCATTTCAGATATAGGTGTCGATAGGCATTTCAGATATAGGTGTCGATAGGCATTTCAGATATAGGTGTCGATAGGCATTTCAGATATAGGTGCCGATAGGCATTTCAGATATAGTTGCCGATTGGCATTTTAAAAATAGGTGCCGATAGGCATTTCAGATATAGAAGCCGATAGGCATTTCAAATATAGGTGTCGATAGGCATTCCAGATATGGTTGCCGATAGGCATTTCAAATATAGGTGCTGATAGGCATTTCAGATGTAGTTTCCGATAGGCATTTCAAAAATAGGTGTCGATAGGCATTTCAGATATAGGTGTCGATAGGCATTTCAGATATAGGTGTCGATAGGCATTTCAGATATAGGTGTCGATAGGCATTTCAGATATAGGTGTCGATAGGCATTTCAGATATAGGTGTCGATAGGCATTTCAGATATAGGTGTCGATAGGAATTTCAGATATAGGTGTCGATAGGCATTTCAGATATAGGTGCCGATAGGCATTTTAGATATAGTTGCAGATTGGCATTTTAAAAATAGGTGCCGATAGGCATTTCAGATATAGAAGCCGATAGGCATTTCAAATATAGGTGCCGATAGGCATTCCAGATATGGTTGCCGATAGGCATTTCAAATATAGGTGCTGATAGGCATTTCAGATGTAGTTTCCGATAGGCATTTCAAAAATGGTGTCGATAGGCATTTTAGATATAGGTGTCGATAGGCATTTCAGATATAGGTGTCGATAGGCATTTCAGATATAGGTGTCGATAGGCATTTCAGAAATAGGTGTCGATAGGCATTTCAGATATAGGTGTCGATAGGCATTTCAGATATAGGTGTCGATAGGCATTTCAGATATAGGTGTCGATAGGCATTTCAGATATAGGTGCCGATAGGCATTTCAGATATAGTTGCCGATTGGCATTTTAAAAATAGGTGCCGATAGGCATTTCAGATATAGAAGCCGATAGGCATTTCAAATATAGGTGCCGATAGGCATTCCAGATATGGTTGCCGATAGGCATTTCAAATATAGGTGCTGATAGGCATTTCAGATGTAGTTTCCGATAGGCATTTCAAAAATAGGTGTCGATAGGCATTTCAGATATAGGTGTCGATAGGCATTTCTGATATAGGTGTCGATTGGCATTTCAGATATAGGTGTCGATAGGCATTTCAGATATAGGTGTCGATAGGCATTTCAGATATAGGTGTCGATAGGCATTTCAGATATAGGTGTCGATAGGCATTTCAGATATAGGTGTCGATAGGCATTTCAGATATAGGTGCCGATAGGCATTTCAGATATAGTTGCCGATTGGCATTTTAAAAATAGGTGCCGATAGCCATTTCAGATATAGAAGGCGATAGGCATTTCAAATATAGGTGCCAATAGGCATTCCAGATATGGTTGCCGATAGGCATTTCAAATTTAGGTGCTGATAGGCATTTCAGATGTAGTTTCCGATAGGCATTTCAAAAATAGGTGTCGATAGGCATTTCAGATATAGGTGTCGATAGGCATTTCAGATATAGGTGTCGATAGGCATTTCAGATATAGGTGTCGATAGGCATTTCAGATATATGTGTCGATAGGCATTTCAGATATAGGTGTCGATAGGCATTTCAGATATAGGTGTCGATAGGCATTTCAGATATAGGTGTCGATAGGCATTTCAGATATAGGTGCCGATAGGCATTTCAGATATAGTTGCCGATTGGCATTTTAAAAATAGGTGCCGATAGGCATTTCAGATATAGAAGCCGATAGGCATTTCAAATATAGGTGCCGATAGGCATTCCAGATATGGTTGCCGATAGGCATTTCAAATATAGGTGCTGATAGGCATTTCAGATGTAGTTTCCGATAGGCATTTCAAAAATAGGTGTCGATAGGCATTTCAGATATAGGTGTCGATAGGCATTTCAGATATAGGTGTCGATAGGCATTTCAGATATAGGTGTCGATAGGCATTTCAGATATAGGTGTCGATAGGCATTTCAGATATAGGTGTCGATAGGCATATCAGATATAGGTGTCGATAGGCATTTCAGATATAGGTGTCGATAGGCATTTCAGATATAGGTGCCGATAGGCATTTCAGATATAGTTGCCGATTGGCTTTTTAAAAATAGGTGCCGATAGGCATTTCAGATATAGAAGCCAATAGGCATTTCAAATATAGGTGCCGAAAGGCATTCCATATATGGTTGCCGATAGGCATTTCAAATATAGGTGCTGATAGGCATTTCAGATGTAGTTTCCGATAGGCATTTCAAAAATAGGTGTCGATAGGCATTTCAGATATAGGTGTCGATAGGCATTTCAGATATAGGTGTCGATAGGCATTTCAGATATAGGTGTCGATAGGCATTTCAGATATAGGTGCCGATAGGCATTTCAGATATAGTTGCCGATTGGCATTTTAAAAATAGGTGCCGATAGGCATTTCAGATATAGAAGCCGATAGGCATTTCAAATATAGGTGCCGATAGGCATTCCAGATATGGTTGCCGATAGGCATTTCAAATATAAGTGCTGATAGGCATTTCAGATGTAGTTTCCGATAGGCATTTCAAAAATAGGTGTCAATAGGCATTTCAGATATAGGTGTCGATAGGCATTTCAGATATAGGTGTCGATAGGCATTTCAGATATAGGTGTCGATAGGCATTTCAGATATAGGTGTCGATAGGCATTTCAGATATAGGTGTCGATAGGCATTTCAGATATAGGTGTCGATAGGCATTTCAGATATAGGTGTCGATAGGCATTTCAGATATAGGTGCCGATAGGCATTTCAGATATAGTTGCCGATTGGCATTTTAAAAATAGGTGCCGATAGGCATTTCAGATATAGAAGCCGTTAGGCATTTCAAATATAGGTGCCGATAGGCATTCCAGATATGGTTGCCGATAGGCATTTCAAATATAGGTGCTGATAGGAATTTCAGATGTAGTTTCCGATAGGCATTTCAAAAATAGGTGTCGATAGGCATTTCAGATATAGGTGTCAATAGGCATTTCAGATATAGGTGTCGATAGGCATTTCAGATATAGGTGTCGATAGGCATTTCAGATATAGGTGTCGATAGGCATTTCAGATATAGGTGTCGATAGGCATTTCAGATATAGGTGTCGATAGGCATTTCAGATATAGGTGTCGATAGGCATTTCAGATATAGGTGCCGATAGGCATTTCAGATATAGTTGCCGATTGGCATTTTAAAAATAGGTGCCGATAGGCATTTCAGATATAGAAGCCGATAGGCATTTCAAATATAGGTGCCGATAAGCATTCCAGATATGGTTGCCGATAGGCATTTAAAATATAGGTGCTGATAGGCATTTCAGATGTAGTTTCCGATAGGCATTTCAAAAATAGGTGTCGATAGGCATTTCAGATATAGGTGTCGATAGGCATTTCAGATACAGGTGTCGATAGGCATTTCAGATATAGGTGTCGATAGGCATTTCAGATATAGGTGTCGATAGGCATTTCAGATATAGGTGTCGATAGGCATTTCAGATATAGGTGTCGATAGGCATTTCAGATATAGGTGTCGATAGGCATTTCAGATATAGGTGTCGATAGGCATTTCAGATATAGGTGCCGATAGGCATTGCAGATATAGTTGCCGATTGGCATTTTAAAAATAGGTGCCGATAGGCATTTCAGATATAGAAGCCGATAGGCATTTCAAATATAGGTGCCGATAGGCATTCCAGATATGGTTGCCGATAGGCATTTCAAATATAGGTGCTGAAAGGCATTTCAGATGTAGTTTCCGATAGGCATTTCAAAAATAGGTGTCGATAGGCATTTCAGATATAGGTGTCGATAGGCATTTCAGATATAGGTGTCGATAGGCATTTCAGATATAGGTGTCGATAGGCATTTCAGATATAGGTGTCGATAGGCATTTCAGATATAGGTGTCGATAGGCATTTCAGATATAGGTGTCGATAGGCATTTTAGATATAGGTGTCGATAGGCATTTCAGATATAGGTGCCGATAGGCATTTCAGATATAGTTGCCGATTGGCATTTTAAAAATAGGTGCCGATAGGCATTTCAGATATAGAAGCCGATAGGCATTTCAAATATAGGTGCCGATAGGCATTCCAGATATGGTTGCCGATAGGCATTTCAAATATAGGTGCTGATAAGCATTTCAGATGTAGTTTCCGATAGGCATTTCAAAAATAGGTGTCGATAGGCATTTCAGATATAGGTGTCGATAGGCATTTCAGATATAGGTGTCGATAGGCATTTCAGATATAGGTGTCGATAGGCATTTCAGATATAAGTGTCGATAGGCATTTCAGATATAGGTGTCGATAGGCATTTCAGATATAGGTGTCGATAGGCATTTCAGATATAGGTGTCGATAGGCATTTCAGATATAGGTGCCGATAGGCATTTCAGATATAGTTGCCGATTGGCATTTTAAAAATAGGTGCCGATAGGCATTTCAGATATAGAAGCCGATAGGCATTTCAAATTTAGGTGCCGATAGGCATTCCAGATATGTTTGCCGATAGGCATTTCAAATATAGGTGCTGATAGGCATTTCAGATGTAATTTCCGATAGGCATTTCAAAAATAGGTGTCGATAGGCATTTCAGATATAGGTGTCGATAGACATTTCAGATATAGGTGTCGATAGGCATTTCAGATATAGGTGTCGATAGGCATTTCAGATATAGGTGTCGATAGGCATTTCAGATATAGGTGTCGATAGGCATTTCAGATATAGGTGTCGATAGGCATTTCAGATATAGGTGTCGATAGGCATTTCAGATATAGGTGTCGATAGGCATTTCAGATATAGGTGCCGATAGGCATTTCAGATATAGTTGCCGATTGGCATTTTAAAAATAGGTGCCGATAGGCATTTCAGATATAGAAGCCGATAGGCATTTCAAATATAGGTGCCGATAGGCATTTCAGATATGGTTGCCGATAGGCATTTCAAATATAGGTGCTGATAGGCATTTCAGATGTAGTTTCCGATAGGCATTTCAAAAATAGGTGTCGATAGGCATTTCAGATATAGGTGTCGATAGGCATTTCAGATATAGGTGTCGATAGCCATTTCAGATATAGGTGTCGATAGGCATTTCAGATATAGGTGTCGATAGGCATTTCAGATATAGGTGTCGATAGGCATTTCAGATATAGGGGTCGATAGGCATTTCAGATATAGGTGTCGATAGGCATTTCAGATATAGGTGCCGATAGGCATTTCAGATATAGTTGCCGATTGACATTTTAAAAATAGGTGCCGATAGGCATTTCAGATATAGAAGCCGATAGGCATTTCAAATATAGGTGCCGATAGGCATTCCAGATATGGTTGCCGATAGGCATTTCAAATATAGGTGCTGATAGGCATTTCAGATGTAGTTTCCGATAGGCATTTCAAAAATAGGTGTCGATAGGCATTTCAGATATAGGTGTCGATAGGCATTTCAGATATA